>JBBPKC010000029.1:41514-76176 GCA_038089055.1 Tylopilus aff. balloui | reverse complement strand
GCCGGCACCCTCGCCCAAGTACGCCTCCGCATGACTATATCTGAGGGGGAAACTAGCAACTGTACCGGCTTGAATCGAACTGACGAGTGGTGGGATCAAATCTGCGTCGTTCGGAGGAATCCCACCTGAAAGGGCGGACGTCGCCGTGGCATATGCAGAGTACTTTAAAATGTTGTGGGACCTCTCTCTGAACGCAATTTCATCATTCACCGCATTGTATGAAATGGCCTCGCCCATAGCATCCGCCCCAAGTATACGATTGTGGAGATACCGGATTGACACTTCTGGCAAGCGGAACGCAGTATTGATCATACTGACCAACACAGCTGGATCTAATTTGCATAACGCAGCTGCATAGCGGGGCCTGATCGACCAGACCAAAGATGAAACCGTCGGAGAGAGGGGGAGGAAAGCAATGGGTCCAGTCGGAAGAAACCGTTGATATGCTGTATGGTTGGGCTTCTCGAATGCTCCCCGCGGTGTATGGTTGAGGGTAGCGACCACAGCTTGCGTGTCGTACGACCATCCATAGGAAGAAACTCCTGCGTATGAGCGGACCGGCGAGTTGGACCCGTCTGCACCCACCTTGAGGATAGTCTACATCGAGTATAGATTACATATTGAGCATACTCACAAGCAATCTTGCACGAATCGTCGTGCCGTCAGACAAGTGGACCAAAGGCCAGCCATTACCCTCCGCATCGGGCTGGATCGACTCCACCTTGATTTTTTGCAGTAACTGGACACCTTGGGACCTTTCGAGGTAGCGAAGACAGGCGCGTTGCAAGTTTAGGTTTTCGGTCAGTCTTGCCATCTCAGTGCACCCAGCAGCGCTGATGGCAGAAGAAAGTTCTGCAACATCAAATATAATGCGTGCGTCGGAAATTCCATCCCAAACCTTCTTTGTAGTCGTACCAATCGGTTGCAGACATGGAAAGACACGACCCACCTGCATCTCTCGTATTGGGCTAGTTCGAGAGTGGTCAACATACGCCCAGACGCCAATATCTGCACGAGGTTGATGCGAAGAGCCTTTAATCGCGCTATGGATACTTACTCTCTAAAAATGCCCTCGAGGCGTTCGTGATCGAACTAACGCGATTCGAATATGCGTCTGCTGGAAGTGACCAATCGCGGATTTTGGACAAGTCCCCGGCATCGATGAGCGTGACCTTGACAGACTCGCGCACGAGAGAATTTGAGCCTACGTCTGGATGAACAGTTGAAGACTCCATAGCACCGACTGAGCTTACCCAGTGCACTTGCCAGAGCCAGGCCGACTGGTCCACCTCCAACGATCACCACGTCTTTGTCTTCGATGGACCCGGTTGTGAACGCTCTAGATAGCGCTTTCCGTGGACATAGAACCTGGCCAAGGACTCTATGAGGCAGCGAACGTCCCACAGTCAGAGTTGACGCCATGGACTCATCGACGAACGAGAGACAAACACGACTGTAATCGTACACACAGTCCACTGCTATTACGTCGAATACCACCCACAACCTTGGCTCGCTAGTTACCATCGCTCAGACGTCACCGAAGTCGCTGTAGCGCCTTGATCTTGCATACCATGACGACGGTCGCTCCCCAGGTTTCTGCCGCACAGGCGGTTGGCGAGTACCTCCAATCGCCAGACGACCTCGTCAAGGTCGTAGCTTTCCGCAAGAAGCTCGAAAAAGAAAAGGCTTCCATCGATGCCAGACTCAAGAGCGGCGTCAAGGAGCAACTGGACGCTACGCGCGAGGGACTCAGGAAGCTTCTCAGCACGCGCAACCAGGTCCAGGTACTCAAGGAAGAGATGCAAGCTATCGACAGGTTGTGTGCTGATTCCCAAAACACCGTAGCAACCTTCGACCAGATCAGTCGTGTAAGTTTAGTTTCGAATTCGTGGATGTGCACTTAACTCCAAGATTCTCCCTGTCTAGGTCTCCATGGTTCACCGGAACTTTGAGCAGACGGAGGAGATGGTCAATAACCTGTTGGAAATGAATTCCAAGCTTGACATGCTCGAGGAGTCGCTTGCCAGGGATAGTCAAGAGCTCGCCGGTCCCGCTATGAACTTACTCCAGACCCACTTCCAAATCAACCGTCTCGAGGCATTCCGAAATGAGACTATGCACCAGGCAAAGCAAGCTTCTGCTGCGTCTCGTCGAAAACTGACTCGCATGTTCGAGAGACTCTCTCAGTTGATCGTCGACTTTGAAACTTATCTCATGGACCTGGCACGCAACATTCTCCCCCTTGTTCGTGCTGGGTATCCCGACGTCGTCGTTAAGCTTATTAAGATAGCAGAATTTGAGGGACGAGAGGACGAAAAAGTGTGTCTACGAACGTCTTATTGGTACTACTTACTTACCATGGGTTTCGCCAGGCAATCGCCATTCGCCTCGTCAAAAAGGCCGCCAAAATGGATGCAGCGTCTAAATTCAGATCCATGCAAGCCAATGCTCGTGTTATCAAACACTACCGCTCCAAGATTACCAGTACCATCTCAGAATCGATTCGATCCGCATTCGACAACAGCTACGAGCGGTACAAAGGGGATCCAGGCGCATTCCTGGACGGCCTGGGATGGATATACCAGGACCTCATTCGCATCGAGAGCGACGTCATTTCCTGCTTCCCACCCAGCTATGACATCTACGCGTTCTACGTCAAGGAGTATCACAAAAACTTGAACGCAGTGCTCCGGCGTCTCGTAGAGTCGGAACCCGGGGCCAGCGTCCTTCTCCACCTCCACGCGTGGCTTAAAGAGTACAGGAAGAGCATGAAGGAACTTAATATCCCTCCCGAGTTTATTGATCCACCCCTCCTCAGTGGCGAGGAACAGAGCCTCATCGAAGATTACCTCAAACTGATCGTAAAAAAGCTTAACGAGTGGTCTGGCAACCTCATGAGTACTGAGATCCAGGAATTCACAACGCGGGCGACGCAACCCGAGGTAGATAGCGATGGACTGTACGGTGCCCAGGGTGCCGTCATACTATTCCAGATGGTTAATCAACAGATTGACGCGGCCATGGAGAGTGGGCAAGGCGCCATCCTCGCTCGCGTAGTGGAAGAGATCAGTCGCGCCATGCGCGGCATCCAGGATCAGTGGACCAGAGTGGTCGAAGCCGAATTCAAGAAGCAAGTCGAGAAACCGGATGAGGTCGTCGCCGGCCTCGCCGAGTACTGCCTCGCGCTCGCCAACGATCAGATCAAATCGGCTGATAACACCGAGGCGCTGCTCACCAAGCTCGAACCGCTCGTCTCGGAGAAGTACAGAGTACCCATCAACGAAAAGCTCAACGACGCCATCGACGGTAACCTGGACGTCGCCAAGAAATGCATCCAAACGTTCGTGGCCATCATCTTCAACGACCTCAAGCCGGCAACGAAGCAGCTCTTCCAGGCGGCATGGTACGACGACAACATCATCGAACAGATCGTCGTGACGATGAAGGACTACACGTCCGATCAGCAGTTCGTCAAACCGCTCTTGTTCGAACTCTTGGTAGAGCACCTCCTCGATGCTTTTCTGGTTACTTACCTCACCGCGCTCGCCAACTCGCCCAAGCTGCGCATTCCTGCGGCGACAGGGCGCATCAAGGCGGACATAAGCGCCGCGTTTGCCTACTTTGGCGAGTTCAAGCCGGACAAGGAGCTCGAGAAACACTTTGAGGTGGTCGAGCACGTTCTCGCGATGCTCGAGGCATCCAAGAGCATAGTGTTTCTGTCTTATTGGACATTTGCCAAGGTGCACGGGCCGTGCATACCGTTCGTAGAAGGACTGATGAAGGCGAGAGGGGATTTTGACCGGACAGCCGTGAACGAGGTTATGGAGGCTGTCAAACGCAAGGTCAAGGACGAAGGACTGACGGACCGTGCGTAATCTCCAAGTCTGGCCCCCAAATATCCTGATGCCCACACGTGCTTCTTCTTTTTCTTTCTTCCAGCGCAGGAACCGACGATCATGAAAAAGATTGTCGTTCAAAGTGGTATCTCGCGTTTCCTTCGAACATGAAGCGACACGAGGGTTGGAACACTGATGGTTGTTGCCATCTGTGTATTGTACACCTAGTGAGACACGCTTGTATCCTTGATTGGGATCCGTCCCCTGTAACCTTATCCTGCACTGTAGACTCATCAATCTATATACCCTCTTCTTGTCATATGGCCCTGGGTCGGCTATTAGTCAGTCTTGGCTTTGTCGGGTCCTAGGTTGGATCTGTCCGGCAGTACAGCGGCGACTTGGTCAATCTTCCTGAACTGCCAAGGGAACCTTGAGGGATACAAGAACGGACGGAGGTCAAACCCTATTAGAAACCACGTCAGATATCGTGTTTTAACGCCGCGGAGAGACGTGTGTGATCTGTGCGTACTGTTGTCGTCTGGGCTATACGATTCCTAACGAATGAAAAAAGAGGTTGGTGGTTCAGTGGAGAAGGTGGAGAAGAGGTAAAACTTGCCGCATGGTACGAAGGCGTCAACGTCGTCATCTTGTGCCTATTCCGCGCATGCTCAAAGAAGAACAGTTTCACTTTGTCCGCGATCTAAAGGTCCCGAGTCGGAAGGCGTGTGTGTCAATCATCAGCTCGGGACCTTGATACTAGGTGCTCTCCATGGGGTTTTCCCGAGGAGGCCTTACCTGAATGGGCGACAAGAACGAGCCCCACTCGTGCACCAACTTGGTGAACATGCTGTATGGTCCGCACTTTTCCACTTTGCGAAGCCGTCCAAAGACGGAGAGCTCGTCATAGGTCATGCCCATGTCAACCTGCAATGGATCGTCCAGACGTGAGACAACACCTAGGCATGATAATCCTTGCCTCGTCCGCCTGCATATATGTCTCGGATATGGGTTCGAGTTCGGCAGTTGGGATCGCGTCCAAGAAGCTAGCCGATCATATCAATCATTGTCTTCACATGGGCGGGAGGATTGGATCATACCTCCTGAGAATGGGCAAGTCGAACGAGCCTTCGGCGTAAGCAATGAACTTTTTCAGGTCTGTCTTACTGATGCCCCCGATAGGATTGATGTCCGCTAGTAAGAATGGTCAGAAATATAAATATTGGATTTAGCATGCACGAGCCCTGCTCACCGGACGAGCAGTCGTATTTAGTCAAATACCCTCGAAGACTATCATGGGAAGGTCAAGGCATGTAGAAGACGAGTGTAGGTACGACTTACCTCTCGTCCACGTTAGCGCTTCCCAAAACGAGCAATCCACCTTGTCTGCCTCGCACCCAAGGAAGGAGTTGGGCAAATAAGTACGAAAGGACCATACGCAGCCGAGCCTAGTCACGAACTTTGTAAACACGCTGTAAGGGTACGGTATGGCAAGCCTCTACCTGAATGTTCTGCAAAGCCAGGTTCTCTGCCGCTGAACCCCCGTGTGCTCTAAACCGCGGTCGTGCGCCCGTAACAAAGGCAAACAATTCACAGACAGCGGTGACGACAGTGTCCATGTTGAGATCAATATGATAACTGGCAGGGTGCATCAGCGCATTTACGATCCACACAGAGAGGATGATACCATCCGATCGCTTCCGCGAGGTCTTTCGCCCTCTTTCTTGTCTCTACACTGGAGTTCTCGGTCTCCATGTAACATGTGTGGAATACACGACTGCAAAACTCCCTGGGGTCAGATGGAATGTAACTCGAGTCCTCAGGTTCGCCAGCAATGCGCCGGGCATCAGCGATGACCTGCTTGTCTATCCAGCAATGGCAACGTTAGTAGCTGCAGGAAGTAAATGCGCTTACTCGCTCGAGTGGCAGCTTCGGCGACAAGGCGGCACATGGAAAACACGATGACTGCTGTAGCGCAGCTGTCGATACCACCACTAAGAGGTATGAAGTACCCCTGTGTTCGGGATCGTCGGAGGTAATCCCAGAGCCAGCACGCAGGTCCAAGTCTATCAGAAGATGTTCAACCCTCACAGTATGTCCAGACCAGCAGTAAATACAGACGCAATTTCCTCTTCTGGTGTGTGGAACTGGGCTTCGTTGAGTGTCACTCTGAGGCCAAACGTGCGCTCCCTGTCTGTTTCTCCAAACTTTCCAACCGAGAGAGCGAAGGGAACTTCGATTCGATGAAACTTTTCGGAAGTGGCCGCTTGGAGCCCTCTACTACGTGACGTGCGGTGTGCACGTACGTTTTCGATGTCAATCGTAGCAGTGATAACCTCGACGTCGTTGAGAGAGAATTGGGAGCCTTGCGCCACGATATGGCCATTCATCGCAATCATCGCACATCCGTCGTAGTAGAGTCGATCGCCGTCGCATCCTTGCTGATTGGCATAAAGGTACACTCCACCAAGCTGGTAATAGAGTAGCTTTCAGTTTGCGTGTTTATACACGAACGGTAATCGACCTTCAACGTTGCTTCCTTGATCAGCTCCACACGCGTGTAGAGTTTCCGGAGCTCGTGGTGACTGCCACTCGAATTGGTGATGATCTCGACCCCGTCGAGGCCCATCGAAATGTGTGGGCTTGGATTGTCTGGTAAGCCATTGCGTCTCGCAGCGGTATCATGCCAACCTAGCAGGTGTGAACAGCTCCTCGCAAAGTTCCACGCCGATGCAAGTGTCGACTGTACTGATTACGCAGTCGCCAAACGGTACTTTGATCTAGTGTGCTCAGATCAGCACCATTTTTGTCACTATCACTCGTTACTCACCTGTTTCGTGACTGCCTGTATGATTCTGGGCAAGAAGTGGTCCTCCCATTTACGATGTTTCATCCATGGCGTGAAATATCTCATTTCTCGGTAATTACCATCATTCGCAAGCCACATCTTTGGACGGATCAGCAGGATCTGCCGGTTATGAACGATGACTCTGCAGTTGTAGATGACGTTCTTATGCACGACTGGCCTAGCGGATTCAGGTCAGTATATCATGACGCCTACCCTGTGGAGCCACGGACATGCCAATATCACAGATGATTCCCATCGTTTCTTCACCCGCAAGGATCTTCGCGAGCACTTCCCAAGAATGCAACACGGTGTCGCCTGTCGCACAACGTTTCAGATCCTCGACAATCGATGTAGCAGATCGCAAACCTTCCAGAAAATGATCGTAACACCCATAGCCTCTATTATTTCTGAGTGCATGACTGTCACGGTAGTACTGGGACTCACGGGATCTCCAGCTCTGGACCAACTCTGATGGTTGCACCTCGCTGTTTCGCAACGGCAATGCTTTCGATGATTCGTTCATAGTTTCCCTGTTACACAAAGTGAACGAGTTACATCCGAGCTTGAATCGCTCTCGTACTTGAAAGTCTAGAGCCCACTGATTAAGGGAGCTACGGAGGATCAACGATCAAACCCGCCCATCCGAATGGGAAACATTACCAGCTGGATGGAACGTCAGCAGCGTCAGTTGAAGCGTGTGTCACGTACGTAGCCAGCGTTATCAGGTGGCCCATTTCCGCGTCGTATTTTGGGGGTAGTCGTAGTCGGGTGAAACCGTCTTACTATTAGGGTTACCAACTGGACCCACGGTGCTCCGTTATCTTATCTACTGTCACACCGTAGCGACTCTGCCACGCAAGCTTCAACATTTCAACACCGACTCGCATCATGCACCGACTGGGAGGCGTTGGTCTAGCAGCATTCGAGAGACAACAAGAGTCACAGCGTTCGTTCGCGACGCTCTCATCAGAGCTATCAAAGGCCCAAGTCGATCATCTCCAATCCCAGCTCGCCCAGTTCCGCACCGCACTCACCCACTTTGCCAAGACACACCGCGAGTCGATACGCAGCGATCCCAAGTTCCGTCACGAGTTTCAACGCATGTGTGCCTCGATCGGTGTCGACCCACTCGCGGGCCCCAGGAAAGGCGGTTGGTGGGCGGAGTTGCTCGGGATGGGAGACTGGCAGTACGAGCTCGGTGTACAGATCGTGGACGTCTGCGTGAGCACGCGGGAACGGAACGGCGGGTTGATTGAGATGGGAGAGCTGGTCAGGATGGTCAGCAAGCTCCGGGGAGTCGAGAGCGGAGTGATCACAGAGGAGGACGTCGTGCAGAGTATCAAGACGCTGCAGCCCCTTGGCGCTGGCTATGAAGTGATTGACGTCGGAGGAGGGAAGAAGATGGTTCGAAGTGTTATGAAAGAGCTGGACGAGGACCAGGGAGTCATTCTCGCAGAGGCACAAACGGAAGGTGGGAGGGTTGTGGAAGAAATTTTGGTAAGCCGACGAGGGTGGACATACGAGCGGGCGAAGGCGGCGCTGGAGAACATGCTGCTTCGTGACGGACTGTGTTGGCTCGACACGCAGGACGAGCGCCATGGCAGAGCATACTGGGTCCCTTCTGCAATGAGGTGGGACGAGTAGCAGCCCATTGTCGGTATCGTTACCAAAATCTCTGCTCACATCTGTCTGATGAATTCATTTCTGCCTTGCGTCAAGCTTGGTCGAGAACGGGGACTACGCCAGAAAACCCGCAGCGTACTACTAAGTCGTTGACCGTCGTGGACTCACGGTGACTCAATCTCACAGTGCTACACCTTTTTGTGATGAACGTAATACACAGACTGGAGTCTGGACTTGTCTTTCCGTTGACTATGGTATCCATTGAGCCAGTCTGCTGCCATCGAGCAAAGATCCGAGTCGGGTTGTGCTTCTCCTTTCATACCGAATCGTACACTGGTCCCCAGAGGACATAGAGGATGTTCAAGTTATCAACGCGGTCGGCAATTCAAACGCTCACAGGACATTGCGGTGGAATAACGAAGGCAGTGCTGACCGTGCAGGCTCCGACTGTCATGCACAGTGAGTACTGGAAGCTAAACACCGCATATGAACGTGCACAGCAAACTGTCGGGGCCAAGTTGCTGTAACGCTATGGAGGCGGGTACGGGCTCAAAAGCGCCGCAGGTGGGTTCCTCACTGGATTCTTTGCCAACCTATCCCTCTGTCTCAGCAGCAATGACCAGGATATCAAGCTCCGCAAAAAAGCCATCACGACCTGGATCGGACACGTCTCAACCCCAGGATGGGAGTTGCAGCTCTCGTATCCCGACTGTGGGTTACGAGGCCTACTTGCTAGACTGCTGAATGACTTATATTCTGCAGAACAGAACACACGCACTGACAATTTCGGACTCCTTCCCCAGACAGGTGCAGCGGCATGGCGAAGCATCTGGATCCCCAGGCGAACTGCATCAAGTGCTATCTCCCTCAGGCTCTACGGACGAGAACAAAAAAATAGTTATAACGGGTGCGAAGCTTGTTTCCCCAGTAAGTTCGCAAACATCGCTGACGGCAGGGCAGCCATCCGAGCAACTGGTGTCGCTCTTGGCCTTGGACAACTCACCGCCAAATTTTACGTTGTGCTACATCACAATGGTCTCGAATGGAGAACTAAGAACAAATATTTGTCAGTGAACGGCGATGTCGGATGGATTGGTCCAATTCCATTGTGAGATCCTGTTTTCCAATCGAGGTCAGTTCTGACAGTCTACAGACCGTCAGATTTGTCAGCCACTATCCGTTTTGAGGTCCATGCAACGTTCAAATTCCAGTCCACATCAAGTCTTGGGAGGCAGCTACGAAGCGTAGCAGCTACAGTGGAACAATTATTGGATCATAGCGAAAAGGGCATGGGTAAATTGGATCGAGCTTTATACAGAGCCTGAGTCCTCATACCACGACAGCGCTCAGGTTCGCTCCAAAGGATGGAGGCATAGGGTCCCTATGTTCACTGATTTTGGTGACTGTCAAGCGGCGAGGGTGTGACGCCAATAATTCCTTAGCACTGAAGTTTGGGTCCCAATGGGTGAGCGTGCAACTGCTATCAACATGATGGTCGTTATTCAGTACGTATATCTCCACAGTCAACCCCAGAATCAGTAGACGAGGAAGGAGATGTAACCGACCATGGCCATGGCACTTTTGAGCAGTCAGATGGCCAATCCCCGGTGAAGCAGAATTCAACTGGAGGCTCCATGAACGGGGATCCATGGCATTTAAGTGTCTGGTTATTGGAGTTGTTCAAACAGTCTGGTAATCTCATTCACCTGCGACGTGCAATCACGATGTTGAAAGCATTAGCCAAGTCCACGTCAATTGGGGACAACAGATACTGCGTGGCACTTGGGAATCTTGGCGTCGCGTTATCGTATCGATTCGAGTGCTTCGGACAGCTTGATGATCTCGAGGACGCGCTTTCGAGGAACATGGAAGCCGTTAAGCTCACTCCTCACGGACACCCCAACAGGCCTGTCTATCTGAATTGCCTCGGCATCTCCTACCAAACTCGTTTCGAGCATCTCGGACAGCTCAGTGACCTTGAGGAGGCGATTTCAAGGAAGAGGGAAGCTGTCGAGCTCACTCCTCACGGTCACCCTAACAAACCCCGCTATCTGAATAACCTCGGCATCTCCTACCAAACTCGTTTTGTACATCTCGGACAACTCAGTGATCTCGAAGAGGCAATCTCAAGGAAGAGGGAAGCTGTCGATCTCACTCTTCATAGTCACCCTACCAAGCCTGTCCACCTGAATAACATCGGCATCTCCTATCAAACTCGTTTCGAGCATCTCGGACGAGTCGGTGACTTAGAGGATGCGATTTCAAGGATGAAGGAAGCCGTAGAGCTCACTCCTCACGGTCATCCCGACAAGCCCGCCCGCCTGAATAATCTCGGTATCTCCTACCAAACACGTTTCGAGTACTTCGCACAACTTAGTGACCTCGAGGAGGCGATTTCAAGGAAGAGGGAAGCTATTGAGCTCACTCCTCCAGGTCACCCTGACAAGCCTGCCTATCTGAATAACCTCGGCATCTCCTATCAAACTCGCTTCGAGCGTCTCGGACAGCTCAGCGACCTAGAGGACGCAATTTCGAACCTAAGGGAATCTGTCGAGCTCACTCCTCGCAGTCACCCTAACAAGCCCGCCCGTCTGAGTAACCTCGGAATCTCCTATCAGACTCGTTTCGACCGCCTCGGACGGTTGAGTGACCTCGGGGACGCAATTTCGAGGCAGAGAGAAGCTGATGAGCTCACTCTCCACGATCACCCTGACAAGCCGGCCCGTCTGAATAACCTCGGTATTTCCTACCAAACTCGTTTCGAGTTCCTCGGACAGCTCAGTGACCTAGAGGACGCAATTTCGAGGCAGAGGGCAGCCGTTGAGCTCACTCCCCACGGTCACCCTAATAAGCCCCGCTATCTGAGTAATCTTGGTATCTCCTGCCAAACTCGTTTTGTACGCCTTGGACGGCTCAGTGATCTCGAGGAAGCGATTTCAAGGAAGAGGGAAGCTGTCGAGCTCACTCCTTACGATCACCCCGACAAGCCCGGCCGTCTGAGTAACCTCGGTAACTCCTACCAGACTCGTTTCGAACGCCTCGGACAGCTCAGTGACCTCGAGGACGCAATTACAAGGCAGAGGGAAGCTGTCGAGCTCACTTCTCACGGTCACCCTGACAAGCCTGCTCGTCTGAATAATCTCGGCAACTCATACCAGATTCGCTTCGAGCGCTTCGGACAGTTCAGTGATCTCAAAGACGCAATGTCGATGCAGAGGGAAGCTGTCGAGCTCACTCCACACGGTCACCCTAACAGGCCCGGCCGTCTGAACAACCTTGGAATATCCTACCAAACTCGTTTCAAGCAACTCGGACAGCTCAGTGACCTCGAGGACGCAATTTTGAACATGAAGGAGGCTGTTATGCTCACTCCCCACGGTCACCCTGACAAGCCCGGCCGTCTGAATAACCTCGGAAGCTCCTACCAAGCTCGTTTCGAGCGCCTCGGACAGCTCAGTGACCTTGAGCGTGCGATGTCTATGTATTCGTGCGCTGCTACAAACCCCATCGGTCCCATCAACGTCCGGTTATCTGCAGCATCTGCCTGGATATCGTGTGCTCGCCGTATTCGTCATCGCTCTCTTTTGCATGCGTATTCCATCGCCGTCGGACTCCTTCCTCAGCTTGCATGGATTGGCCACTCTCTTTCACACCGCTACGAAGAACTCGCCAGAGCCGCCGATGTCGTACGGCAAGCGGCGGCTGCGGTCCTGGAGGAGGGATTCCCAGAAGTGGCTGTCGAGTGGCTTGAGCAAGGGCGCTCGATCATTTGGGGTGAACTCTTCCAGCTTCGCAGCTCTTGCGAAGAACTGTCTTCCGCTCATCCAGATTACGCCCGTCGACTTCGGGAACTATCTGCCCAGCTGGACCAGGCCAGTGCTTCTCATGAGCAATCGCTGTCTGCACTCTCGGATCGGAATCGAAGTGTAACACATCACACGCAAGAGTCCCTGCAACAGGTCGCCGACAGGCATCGTACGATCGCGATAGAACGTGATAAGCTGCTCCAGAAGATCCGCCGGTTGCCTGGCTTCGGGCAGTTCCTCCTTCGCAAAAAGTTCTCTCAGTTCCGTGCCTCAGCACACTCGGGACCAGTCGTTATAATCAATATCGCAGAGACGCGCTGTGATGCGCTCATTGTTATTGCTGACCTGGACCATGTGATCCATGTCCCACTTCCCAGTTTCACGCCTAAGGGATGCACTGATCTTCAGAGCACGATGAATCATTTCGTTCGTCGCGTAAGGGAAGGTAGGGTTGCCCCTATGCAGGGCGTCAGCTGGGAATCCATTTTATCCCCGTTGTGGAAAACCGTCGTGAAACCGGTCTTGGACGCCCTGGCTTTCTCAGTAGTATGTGTTGTTACCTCATTCGCAGTCAGCCTGTTCATTTGTGTTTCCCATCAGGCACCGGGGGACCTATCACGTATTTTCTGGTGTCCGACCGGCCCTCTCGCATTTTTTCCGATTCACGCTGCTGGTCTGTACGATAGACAGCATTCGACACCTGGACATAAAGTGTTCGACTTCGTCGTGTCATCATACGCTCCTACCCTTGCCGTTCTTGCTCCGTCACCCAACCCCAATCCTACCGTGCCAGCTGGCACCGATCTCAGCATGCTCGTTGTTGGTCAGCCATCCTCGGATGGTCAATCCCCACTCCCAGGTGTCGTCACTGAGTTGGCACACATCAAGGACGCAATCGAGAGCTCTCCTTCAGCACAAACAGTCCTCGTGGAGTCGTCTGTTGGCACGGTCGAGGAAGTACTCGCGCTGATGAAGAAGACGGACTGGGTCCATTTTGCTTGCCATGGAATCCAGAATGGCATAGATAGCGGACTTTGCCTCGCCGACCGACGCCGTTTGAAGCTGCGTGACATCGTCGCGTTGTCACGTCCCCGTGGTGGCCTTGCCTTTCTCTCCGCGTGTCAGACCGCGAGGGGCGAGAAGAAGCTCTCCGACGAGGCCATTCACATGGCAGCTGGGATGTTGTTTGCGGGTTACAAGGGCGTCGTTGGTACGATGTGGTCTATCAGCGATGATCTTGCGCCCCGTGTGGCGAGGAACGTGTACAGGAAATTGTTCAAGAAAGGAAAAAGGCCTGACTACCGAGAGGCTGCGCGGGCACTGCACGACGCGATTGAGGGTCTTCGAGCTACTGGCGTGCCGTTTACCGAGTGGATTCCTTTCATCCACGTAGGTCTTTGATCCCCTCGGTTTTCTTCGTTGCTAGTTGACATGCAATTTTCTGCTGTCATGGTATTGTTATGAAATCCGGTTCACTGATTTCAAACATGCTTCGTTTCTCCACAACTCCGAGCTCGAAGATCGGTCTATCCATTCTGTCTTGGATTGTGATTTTATTTACTCAATGGCACGCTGAGATGGCCTCTTTGCCCATGACATCATGAAACGTTTAGGAGTCGCGACGTCAGTGACGACCCCGCAGGGGTATGTACATAAACTCACCGTCCAAGGCCAGTCTTTTCGGCCTCTCTTGTTCCTCATCCACCATGTCTTTGATGCGCTGGCATTACGACCCCTTCTCCGAGTTCGATCGTCTCTTTGACGATGCGTTCTCCTCGCGCTTTTTCCGCCCCGTCGCCCCTCCCATGGAGACACGTCGGGACATCTTCAGGCCTAGGTAATAGCCCCTATCTCATTGAACGTCCTTGCTCACATCAATGAGCGCAGGATGGACGTGCACGAGAACCCGGAGACCGGCACGGCCACCGCATCGTTCGAGTTGCCCGGCCTCAAGCCAGAGGATGTCAATATCGACGTCAACCAGGATCGTCTCACTATCTCGGGCGGGACCAGCACCGAGGAGCACGATGAGCGCGGATACACCGTCCGTGAACGCTCCTGGGGCAAGTTCTCTCGCACCCTGATGCTCCCTCTGGGTACCAAGGTGAGCGACGTCGTGATGTCATGTGCACTTCTCCGTCTGACGAGCGTCGCTTAGCCCGAAGAGGTTCACGCAAAGATGGAACATGGCCTTTTGAACCTGACCTTCCCCAAGGCTCAGCAGCAGCAGCAGCCCAAGCGCATCACCATTGAGTGAGCGCATCCGTCAACGATGAACGTTCGGTCCTGAGAAGAGTGCTTGCATCATCTTCGTTTCCATGTTTCGATGATTGTCAGGTCGTGTATGATAGTCGAGCTCTGCAATTGACAATGAGCAATGAGTTGGTCTCGCGTCTTCATAGCGAAGCGCGAGCAAAAGAGTGGCGAGTAACGAGACGTCACGCAAATCCGCAACACATAGTCCACGAGTAAAATCCGTACTCTCTACGTCCGCACCTCTGCACGTAAAGGCCCAACGACTTGACGATATAGCCGTTTCACAAACGTCCAGAGCTCGTCCCCGTATGTATAGTACAGCGCGCCGAAAGCCGCCCCTCCGAGGTGTGCGTAATGATCAAAGAGTCTAAAGTACGTGGGAGTGAGCAACCTCTGTTTAGACAAAAAAAAAGCAAACAAGACGAAATCTCACTTCCAACCACGGACGACGCCAACTATGTCTGCCAGCAGCAGTGCACCCACGCCAGTAGTGATCGAGACGCTGATGGGCACGAAAATCGGCTGGACCTGGGCGTCTGGGAAGGCAAGCGCAGTGAGGGTGACCGCGGCATAAATCGCGCCAGATGCACCCAACGAAGGTAGGATTTTCTTTGGTCCCTGCTGCACGGCATCAATAACGAGGGCGGATGCTGCTGGCGACGACCGCACAGCGGCTTGCTTGGAGATGTGTGCCAAAAATCGGGGGTAGAGTACCTTGGTGGACACGCCGTGGCTGACGAGTCCGGAAAACAATCCCGCTGGATGATGGAGAGACATGAGCGCATGAAGAAGGGACCGTTGGAGGGCTGGAAACACACCGGAGATGAAGAACGCAAGAAAATGCCACTGGGCACTTATGTCCGGCTCACGGGACGGAGCTACGCTCAGATGGTGCGTCGCAGCAGCGCCTGTGGACAATCTGGTCAGTGCGTTTTCAGAACGCAGCGGTGATGGAACTAGCGCTTGCCAAAGCTTGCCAACGCCATCGAATTGGCGACGAGGTGGAGGAAACTCTTATGGCTAACATACACTTTAATCCCAGGCTGAAAGAAAAACCTCATCAAGCGAATACTGACCTGAACATGCTCGTAAGAAGTGTGTATGACTTTCCAGACAGTGGATCATGCGTGAAGGCCCGGTTCATGAATGCACTGGAACGAGGTATTTTCCATATGAGAAAGATGGCAGTGTTCACTGCACAGATCGACCAGCAAAGTCGCCTGCCTTCGCTGGCATCGTAGTAGAATGAACCCACAAACGCGGAAACGGTTAATGATATATTTTGCAGCGCGATGGGCCACTGAGAGATCTTTTCCTTGACTGATTCAAGATATTTGAGGAATTGCTGTCCGAGTCAAAGAGGGATCCGCATGACTGTCGAATGCACAATCAATGGCGGGTTCACGTACGGAGAGCTGGGCGCGTGCTTTCGCTTTTCTGACTTCCTCGAGCGTGGGTTCGCGGAAAGTCCATATGCCCATGAACTTTTTGACCTCTCTAGACCAACGGTCGTTTTCGAGCTGTGTCTGTTCCGCAGCAAGTTCGAAGGCGACCCATGACCCAAACAGAAAGAACTGTAGACCACGTATGAATGGGGACGCGAGGAAAGAATGAGATACGAATACACACCGCCATTTGTCTTCGCATCTGAGGCCGACCGACGCGTTCGCAGAATGTTCGAAAGTTGTCCGCCTCTGCAGCGGGGCGAAAGGTCGGTGTCGCATGTATTGGCCCTCCCGAGGCGTTTCGGGATATCCTAGGGAGACATTTCTGCGACGTCTGGACGAATGTGCGACTTTGGGCGCGCGCAAGGTATGGATTGAAGGCGCGAATGGAACGTCGGTAAGTCGTGACCCAAAGCATAGTGAGTCAGGACTTGTTGTTTCTTGATTACCTGATGTTCTACTACGTTTCCTTTCTCCGTCCTCTATCTTTGCAAGTCTCCCCCACCGACCCCATCCTCATCACCCCCCAGATATGCAACGATCTCAGAACAGAGTACTTTGACAGCCCCGTAGACATCTACTACGCCTGGTCTCTCCACACACCCCACCCCGCCTTCCCCACGATCACCCCATCCACCAAGCTCACCGCCTGGCGAACGACCACCGCGTACAAAGAAATACCCGTACCGAGACCACCGCCCCTCCATGCCGATACATCGACAAACCAGGACGGCCCATCCTGGCGGCTCATTCTGACATGCGGAACGGCGCCAAGCGACCAGGCCATCGTCCTCGGCGACATCGACACGACTGGGAACACGCCATTTGCGGTCATGTCCATGCCCGTGCGATTTCCTTACCGTCTACCTGGGGGAAACAACAAGGGCGCGAAACAGGAGCAGATCAGGCGGTCGTACGCCCTGCACGTACCGGTCCTGGATCGTCCAATCGTGCTCGACATCACGGAGCAGACCTCTTTTGATCTTGACAAGGCACGTCCGCCGCCTCCCAAACATCTGCCCATCACCCCATCGCAATCACAGTACCGTGTGTGATGGTGGTTTGAAGACAGTTTTTTGGGACGCCCCACGCTCACGGGACAGCTTACAGAAAGTATGGGACAGTGGCATCGCCCTCAGCTCCTGGCTCGTCCAGCTCTTCTCACGAAACACCCCGGAGTCGCATGAACCACTCCTGTCCGATCTGCACGCATCGCTTTTCGGCACCGACGCGCGGCGCATCCTGGAGTTGGGCGCCGGCACGGGCATCGTCGCCATCACGCTTGCGGTGCTGCGCTCGGCCCTGGAGCGCGTCTCAGAGGAACACCAACACCGGCAGCACCAGCCGAGAGGTGGCTCTGGCTCCATCGTGACCACAGATCTACGTGCGTGTGCAGAGAGCCCTCCACGCGACTCCGTATCCGTGGTTTCGCTCACACGTAGCATTGCCACATAGCCTCTGCGATGCCCATCCTAAGGGACAACATCATCTCCAACCGTGTCCTGATGGGTGGCCGATGCATTCCCGAGGCAGTCGTCTTAGACTGGGACCACGAAGATCTCGCACCGCCGGTTCAATCTCAGTTGGAGGCCGGGCTAGACGTCATCGTGTACGTGTGAGCCTTATTCGTTCTCCGTCGTAATCGTTCGTGCTCCCGCTGACAAACGCCCTTTGGTTCCATCTGTTGCCTGACATCCCCCCCTTCGACGGCACAGCATGGCAGACGTAACCTACAACACCGCGTCCTTTTCCGCGCTCATCGCCACGCTCGCGCGACTCATTCAGCATTGCAAGCAGAAACGCGACGGGTATTCTCCGAGGGTCCTCATGGGGTACAAGGAGCGACACCCCGACGAACGCTCCCTCTGGGATCGCGCCAAAGAAATTGGCCTCCACTTCCAGCAAATCGCACAGGTCAACGGCGCAGGTGGAAATCCAGTCGAAATTTGGCTGGGATGAAAACGCGATGCAAGGTATGACGGTATCACAATTACACGCTAGTCTACTGTATAGCCTAAAAAAGTCCGTGACCAGACGAAAAAGTACAAACGGTGCGTTTTGTTGATGAACGTTAGAGAGGTGGTAGCGGTCGACGACACTGAGGACAAATGTTCTGTGACATACATGTCAACCCGCCGATGGACGAATAAAAGAGAGGGTCTTACCTTGATAGCAAGCCACTTTTCGAGGCAGTCCGTGTGCTGAGGGGAGAGACGGAACGAGCGGACGTCAAAAACTAAACCCGCTGGATAAGGATATTAAGACAGGTCACGCACGAACAAATGGTGGCAAGGTGCAAGACTGTAGTTCTTTCTTCCGCCGACCTTCTGCAAGAAACCAACGGCGACGTGCTGTAGCGGCCGGGGGTCCTCTGCATGAATCGCTTCCATACAGATGGAACAATCGCCCAGTGAGTGATCTGGCGCTTCAGGGTCCGACACAGACAAGGGCAACGGCGGGTGATAGTTGTACGCGTCGGGGGTAGCGAACTGGTTGGCGATAAAGAAATAGTTAGCGTCTGCTGCAAACTGGTTCCCAGAGACAAAGGTCGGCATACGCGTTTGGGGAGAAAGAACGTCGGCCCTAGCCGTTGTTGTAGGAGCACGATGCACACTTGGAAAAGCACGAAAGCGCAGAGGTAATATGCCCATCCTGCCACAGAGCGTCATCAGCCAACGAACAGAAATAAACTGACGATAACGCACTCCGGGGTCCGACATCCAACACGTTCCTTGGACACGTCAAAAAGTCTAAGTTTTCAGTTAGCTCAGTCTACGCCCGCCGCGCCTCGGAACAAAACTCTCACAGAGTGCAAAGTAAAGTCTGCAGATAGATGTTCCAATGAGATATTCCGCGCTCAATGCGCTGGGTCGTACCCGCTTGACTGAGCGAAGGATCTGTGGAAGCCAAAATGTGGAGTACATGCTAGCGACGAAAAGGAGTGCGAGGGAAGGCGTGACGATCACGCGTATAATGAACGTGAGGAACAGGAACATTCCGAGCCCTGAAGGGAACATCCATAGTTTGGCCATCAGGACGAGTTAGGAGGAATGAACACTCACAAATACGAGCCTGGGGGTCCGACCGGAGATGACGAATGAGGAGTTGAACGAAAAGAGGTCCTGTAGGACGTGGTGCAGTGGCGGGCGAGGGCAATGGCGGCTGAGCGGCATCAATAGCCAGTGTAGCAGGATTCTGTATGGGAATCGGGGTACGTAGGGCTTGTTGTGCCGCTGCATCCTCGGGAGCCTGGACTTGATTGATAAGAATTGCGTGTTGCTGCATACCAAGTAAGTGAGCGTCGAGGGCACAGGAAACAATTGTCACTCACAGCCTCAAGAGCAAACAGAAGGCAAGCAAAAAATGCCGGGGCGACGAGAGACATGGACGGTCGACCGTTTGCCAAGATCGCAAAGGTGATATGCCCGGCAAACGCCACAGCATCCACTATAGCTTGGGTCAAGAAAGTCCAAACTGATAGGCGTGTAAGCGCCGCAGGACTGTGTGCTCTGTCAATCTGGCGGGATAATAATACCAGCAAAACAAGATAAACGACAGCAGAGACGCTAGCATCTAATATGCGTTATTAGAGACATGAGATAAGGTTAGCAAGAAAAGGACTCGCAATTCGTGATTTTGCGGAAGAATGATTGAGACCTATACATCGATAGTCGTCAGGAACCATAAACACGAGCCCCTCGTTTCTTCATACCTCAAACCCTCTGCATCATGTAGGCGGTAAAGTACCCCGCACTCTCCGCTTACGAGCATACCATTCAAACGCAACGGGGGCCTTTTCGCTGTCCATTTACCCGTCGGCTTCTGAAGCTCAGCTTCAAGGTCCTGCATAAGGGACGCGGAAATGGGAGAAGGCTCGATCTGGGCATAAACCACAAATCCACACCCCGTCTCAGGATTACTCCCTGCGAGGCTCATGAATAAGTCCTAACCACACAAGTGGTGTCTGCAAACCTTGGGATGACTCCTGGTCGACGACACCACTCTCTATCATCTCCTTTACTTTGTTAATCCGGGAAAGCATTTCTGGTTGTACAACGCGGGCTGTATCATTTCTGACGCTTTCGGGAACAATAACTGGGAGGTACCGAACGTCGATGTTGCGCCTGACTAGGGATGGGAAGTGGAATTCCAAGCAGGGGCAAATATGTCTCACCCTTTCGGTTCAGCGAAGCCGTAAATAGAGCCGTTCGAGAGAAAGTGTACACCATCGAACTCCAGTCGCATTTCATCCGCATGCGCAGGACCCGTAAAATCAAGTCTTCCCTAAATGTGACCCCTCAGAAAGAACACACTGGAACGATTTATGAAGGTGTCCTACATGAATGATGGCAATCTGCTCTGAAACGCCCTCCACCATCGCTGGCGCATGGTCGACAACACTCCAGGACAGATTCGTCGCCGTGGACCAATTCCAATGTCCCAATTTATCGCTCAGCTCGGTCAGGTTGACAGTCGACATGAAGGATTGTGCATGCGACTTCCACGGGGCGTTGGTCGACTCTAGGTTGGATGGCGTTATATTGTAAAAGTCAAGCGAACCCCGTATGAATCCGGTCGTGTTCAGATAGTAAGAGCCGTCAAGTGAGTCTATCTTTGGCCCATATGGGACGAAGGATTCTGCGAGCAGAGGGAGGGCTGGCCTGCTCTCCGGCTGCTTGCGCATCAGAATCTCCCGACGTAGGGCATGCTCAAACGCTCACCAAGAAAAAGCTTGAGCTCTCGCCATTCATCCAGGCAGTAAAGTTTGATAGCTGATCGTTCATGGCCTGTAATACGTTCTGGTACTGGCTTCGTGCGAGGAACTCATCGCCGCTGTGACTCGTGAGCATGAAGAGCATGAATATTATGAAGATAAAGGACGGTATCGAGCTCCGTTGCTGGGGCTGCTGCATAGGCGTGGTTGTGTTCTCGCCATCACGCTGCATGGATGCTGCGGACAAGCGCGTTGCTATGGCTCACATGACCACGACCACGACCATGGTCAAGTCACCGCCCGACAGCAAACGCTGGACACATTTCCACTCAGCGTTGCAGCTCGCTATCAACAGAGCCGCACATAAATGGACGTAAGTACTAGTTGTACTCTGCCAGCGTCGACGCGCTAGAATGCGATAGATACGAGGACTTTCAGGAATGCTTTGCGTTGTGGTGCAAAGAAGAACCTCATGGTGCCCAAGGTATCTTCAATACGATTTCGCGACATATGGAGGACCAGATACATGTATGAATCGCGAATCTCACTCTTATTTGAGCTCACGGTGGAGCGTATCAGGCCAGCTGCGAGACACTGTTCAGAGACTTTAACGTAAGGGAGAGCATCAACGTCCTCCACAGCGTCGTTACAGACGCGCGTGCGCGGAAACAGCGCGGTGAAACAGAAGGGAGAGATATCTGGAGGGAGGATCTGGAGCCTCTCGCCGCGGTTCGCGCAAGGACCATCCCTGTGCTGGAGTCGGAGGTGGAGAAGCTAAAGGCGACATTACAGAGCGCAAGTCTATTCGTTTTTCATCATCTTCAGGCGTCAACTGACGTGTTCAGCAGCTTGAAGAGGAGAATTTAGCACTGTTCGAACGGATGAAGAGTAACGTCCAACAGCAACGGGAAGCAGATACCAAGACCGCCGAACTGTTGAAAACTTTTGATAATGTACGTGCTAATGGGGTAGCGTTAGCAACCGCGTCTCACACTTATCAGCTATATGTGAGGTGGGGTAAACTTCCTCACGATGAGATCAATCTTTGGGCTTTGCAAGCGACCGAAAATCTACCCCCGGCCCAGCCTCTCTGATTTAATGGCGTTGTTCCATGGTTGTGGTCTGTATTCGTTGCGGAGGTACATCCGGAGTTCAGCGAGGTTCAGCAAGCGTTATGGCATGAGTCGCGAACGAAATTGGTGAGGATATAGACCATGAAGTGGTGTGCTATATGTAATATTGACTCGGATAGGATTTACGGACAGCCTAGTACGACTAGACAAAATCATACACTTTATGGTCCAAGTCTTCCTCGGTCGACGCGCACCTAAGTCTGGATGATGCGATGAAAACTTGACCACAATACAACATCTGTTATGGTTTGAACAGCAATGCAGGATTTGTCGTTCCAAGTCCTCAAGCACTGCGTCATCGAGATGCATCTTCGAATAGCAAAAAACCGCCAACTATCTTGACTGAAGTGATACGAGTGCGCACGCCGGGGCCGTTGAACAACGGGTGGGGATTGTTCAAAAAAAGAGCCACCACCGGGTGAACGTTGACACCTGGCAGTTACTGTGTGCACACGCATCCAATACCTAAGGGCTGTGGCCCGGGAAGAGGCGACTCCCGTGCAAGGGTGACAGTAGCGCGATCTTCTCTGAGGTCTTCTGTGCTTCCCAGGAATGTTTCTCCCTGCGTGGCGTTGCCAATGCATTATCAATGGTAACCGATGTGAACAAGATCCATAAGCTAAGGAGTGGGCTCGCGAAACATCAACAGGTATTCGCATTCTGATGGGGTACGTATTTGTTTGATGAACCTTCTGCGATCCCCCCATTTAGCACTTCTGAGGTATGTTGGGCAAGAGTGATCACCTTCATTGTGTTCAGCAGCACGACGAATAGATGTGTCTACTGGTGTCCGTGTTATGTCCTGTTCGCTTCAACCAGATGACAACTGCCCAACCACACCCTCCCAAGAACAAGACGTCCATATTTGGCATATAGGTTGAGGCGGTCTTACACGGTATGTGGGCGCCAATTTATATCCCCTGCCGAAGCTCATACACACTCATAGAATTAAGTTTAAACGGCTACTGTACAATGGGCCCGTCGGTGATATCGATCAACTCCTGGCGACGTACACCTTGCGTGAATGGAGGGTCCATCCCCGACATTTGTGGGTTCGAGCTTATTCAATATATGTGGCACGTGACGGTATGTCGTTGGTTTTGTGATTGATAGGGCTAGTGCGACTAGAGGGTCGTTACGCCTCCTGTAGGTAACCCTTCATCGAAGTCGTCTGCGGTAAACCTTCAACCGAGGTTGACCCACAGACCATATTTGCATCAGACTGTGTAGGTTTGTCAACAGTTCGTTTTGCTTGCCACCATTCAACGTGTAGCCAACGTCATATCTGCACTTCCATACCATGGGTTATATGGTTCAGTCGTCCCTCTCGTCAGCACACCATTTCACATCAAAGGATGTGGTATGACAACATCTTTCGACAAGTACCCCATCTAATCAATTTATGCTTTGGCAGATATCGTCATCGAGTCTATGCGGTTTGCGTCTCCGTCGCAACCGCACTCTTCTTATCCCTTTGGTGCATTCGCCTTGCTGGGCGTCAGTGCTCACTGCCGACTCCAGCTGGGACATGTTGTAGGCATCCGGAAGGGAAAGAGGCCTAGTGTCCCTTGAGCTCGTAAGCAGCGGCGGTAGCGTTAGCCGGCGGAGTCGGACAAGCTTAGCGCTCGCAGGCGAGTGATAACTTCGTGCCGATGTCCCCAAATGGTTCGCGGACTTTCAGGAAGCCTCCCTCGGGTTTTCTGCACGTCGCTCGGCAATTCCTTCTGTTTAAGACCGTTTGCACCGCCACACTACACAGCCTCTCTTTAATGGATCTTGAGCCCCGCGTCAGCAACTGAGCTCGACGATTACCCAGACCCTTGAAGAGGTCGTCGTTGACGTCGACGGCGCTGAAGTTCGCTCGAAGAAGTTAAAAACCACAGGGATAATGAGAGGTAGCCGCTGAGGTGGACGAGCAAACTATTGACATCATTTTCGGAACTCATACAAGCACAGACCGCTGACTGCGCAGCTGCGCAAAGGAAAAAAAACCCAGCTCCTGTGCACAGCGCCCCTCGGGGTCGCGCTCACAGCGGGTACGAAAATAGTCAACGATTACGACTGGAAAATGGAAGGTTTCATCTGCGATCGGCGGACCAGTAAGTACGGCATCTTGTTCCTAGATATTACAGTCGGAGTTGACCTTTTCCCATGGGGTACCGTTGACCGCGGCCTTACATCAACGTTTACAGCTTCGTAGCGGGGGATTCTGGGAGCGCTACCAACATAGTTTCCAGCGAGTGAATGGTTAGGATATCTTTGACGAATCGGCGTTACCGAGCAAACTTATTGTCGTCCAGACAGTAGCCACATCGAGTAATGGTATATGGGGTTCGCTTTGATAAATCTTCTGGAATTACTGAGCTCGTCACAGCTTCCAGGTCCCTTGATTACCAATGGGGATGTCAGTTATCCGGTCCGCTGATCTACTCGGCCACCCGTTAAATAAATGCATCTCCTCCTCATCGTTCTGTGGTATTGGTTATGACAAGATGACCACCTATACTGCATTTCCTCCCCTGAGTGAATTATCCGTTGTCGGGATCTGGGTTGAGACGGTCTTGTATGGTATGTCTGGTCTCATCCTGCTACTGCCATATTCACCGACAAGTCTATTCGCATACTCAGGTGTCAAGTGGGTCTGCATGTTCGCATAAGCACGTTAAATAGCATTGATCGACTCGTAGCTGCGTCATGTACGCCCTATCCATGTTCATTCTCTTACGTGACCGGAAGCTCCGTGCGAGGCGTCGGTGGGTTCGAGGTTATTGCTTGGATAATATATCGCTGACCACACATAATTGATAGGGTACTCCTTGTAACGTCTACAATTCTCTTCTTGCTTTGCACTGCCTATGTCGGCACTTCCCTGCGACATCTGCTGGATGCATATATCTTTGCAGCAGCCCATATTCCCGGCTATCCCTCGGCAAACACGCTGAACTCCAGCCTTGCGCTCCTCATACTGAAAGGCATTTTGTATAGTACTGTGGTACGTAATCTTGTATCTCAGATATCAAGGCCATGCTCATGTGAACCACAAAGCTGCTTTGCAAGGACGTTATTCAAGTAAGCTCAATACGGCTACACTGCATGTCGTGAGTACTGAAATGTACCTTTGTACCCTTGCTATTAATGAGATTTGGCGACTTTATGTGGTTTTCATCTATGACTGGAGGGCCATCGTAGTTCCTGTAGGACACCTCTCGTCACGATTATCTTTGCGAAGCCACTTACTGAGATTACCCCACAGACCATATTAATGACCGGTGGTGTGGGTTCGTAAACAGTTCATTTTGGTCGACCTGTTCCTCTCTGACATGTCGTTAGGTTCCGCTTACGTGGCCTCCGTCATACCTGCGGTGCTGCATGATGAGGTTTTTGGTTCGGTGATGAATTCTCTCATTATATCGGCATCTGCGCTCGATGGCCTCCTCAATATATCGGTCACGACGGTTATCGTGGCACGTCTCTGGAGACTGGGTCGGACGTTCGCTTCTTTGACCAACACTTCAGCCAATCGATATGCATCTTCAATATACATCGCAATCGAATCAGGTGCCATTTGTGCGGCATCCACTACAGTTACCCTGGTTCTTTTTGCAACGGGTAGCAATGCCGCGCTGGTCGGACTCGACGTCCTCGCTCAACTAGATGTATGTAATGATCCATCATCCCTTCTTCTCTGCGTTCTGAATCACTTCGCTTTGGAGGTTCTCATGCCGCTTTTGATCATTGTACAAGTCGGGCTAACTAATCGATCCTGGGTGGCAAAAACGGATTCCTTGAGACTGACGGCCGTAACCCTGACACAGGACGAGGTCATGTTCAGAAACGTGATTCCCCCCGGGGAGGACCTGCCCCGGGACAATCCATTTCTTACTGTGTCGTCTCCCTCGTCGACCTTTGTGCACGTTTGATGCTTTCCCCCTTGGTAAGGATATCTATAGCATACTGTGCGTTCCATTCATACTCGCCGACGATGTTCGTGTTCAGGAAGCAGACCTGTATCCGGCGTGTCTAGCTACGCTTTGCCTAAACCATGGACCTTTTTCAGGGACCCTTCATACCACGAGCATGCATGACGCGGTCGCCATGCATCTCCGCTCCTAATTTCTGTTACGTATTCGAGACCCTCGGAGCCGAATAGATAGCTTTTGCCTTCTGCCCAACCCTCCAACCTAACCCCGCGACTTTCTCATTCCAGCATCCCAGCGAGCTCATCAATTAAGAAGCGAGCGTGACCGACAGCTCTCATCTAGAAACGCAAAGCACGTACTCCACATCGTTCGTTGTCGTCACGGAACGCATTGCCATTTGCCATCGGTCTTGTTCCGCCGGCCTTAAACTCGTGCTAGGGTCCGCCCCAGAGTATCTGGTTTGACTTCCCGTGTGCCTCTTACTGGGATGAGGGGGAACCAACACGTGCGAAGGCCCTGGCTCCGGATTCTATGCCGATCATGCGTAGAGGCTCGAACTTGTCCCAGAGCATGAGATCGGTCGACGCCGCGCTTCAGACTAGCCACCGACGACCTCAAAGCCGTGCCCATACACGTCGACAACCGTAGAGTTGGGAACCCTGGAGGTCGATATATCGCTTGAGCGCACTCATCGAGGGTGAAATTGAAGCAAAAAACCGATCACACGACTCGTGGTCGTATCGTGACTCGAATTACAGCTCATAACGACGCTGCATGGGAACCTCGGAGTGCCGGAGAACGGAAGGAACGTGTGTGCGAAGAGAGGAGCATTTTTGATGACCGATCCATATTGCTCTGCACACGGGGAGTGCGCACGTTGGCCAGGCTCCAAGTGCAGAGGCACCGGCCGGTACGCTACTCTTTTCCGAGTTTAAAGATCTTGTCATGGGGTGGGAAGACACGCTGTCAGCCCAGCGCTCCGTCTCTACGGCACCACCGACCCAGATTAAGGATGGCTACATCGTGTGACGTGTGAACATAACCAAAGATCGATTAGCATACAAGCAAAGGGTTTCTTACGATTTAAAGCGAGCAGTGATGCCCACTTGCACCGGCAGTAGGTGCGTTATCGAAAGAACTTGGACAGTAAACATTACTGCTCAGTATATTGAACTGGGGATCCATTGCATGCAGGA
This sequence comes from Tylopilus aff. balloui, assembly GCA_038089055.1. Classification (NCBI taxonomy): domain Eukaryota; kingdom Fungi; phylum Basidiomycota; class Agaricomycetes; order Boletales; family Boletaceae; genus Tylopilus; species Tylopilus aff. balloui. The sequence goes on along the minus strand of JBBPKC010000029.1, from coordinate 49,402 downwards.
TCTATGACTAAGTCGATCCAAAGGTCGTCGCGGTGCTCAAAACTTTGAGCAAAATTGATCCACCGAAGACAAATATGGAGTCTGAAGACACTAACCTACCATGCTCAAACACGAGTGCATACCTCCACAGTTGACCAGTAAAACGCACTAATGCGACCTAGCGTATCTGGAGCTGAGCCAATGCCCCAACAGATTCGGATAGCCGGTGCGATGTCTGTAGGCACATAAAACCTACGACGTTCTGAACGATGGACCCCGACTTCGGAATGCCTATCAGCCGAACATCTGCTTTGGGCGCACCAAGTTGGTTTGCATCCCCGACCATGCGTATCCTATCCTCGCTGGTCCTTTTTGCGCTATGCACCTGTTTTGCCACTGCAGTGCCTATCCCGTACGCGGGCGATATCGTTTCAGCGAAGACGCGGCGGTCAAAGGTACGACTTACTTCTGATACTGGTCGTCATACTTTGCGGGAATGACGGAGGATACCCTAGGTTACATGGGCGATAGTATTCGCACCATGATGGGTTCTCAGAAGTCAGACTGCAGGTTTATCCACACTGGCGGCACGGCTGACGGAGCCGTTCCCGGAGTGAGTGGAGGACTTCCAGGTGGCTCATTCGAGTTGTTGACAATGTCATCGCACTTGGTGGCACCCTTCGAGGGAGGTTCGCCGTCGCGATCGGTGGCGCGGCTAGTGCAACAGTCGGTGCAGTTGTAGCGAGATTGGCATTCTGGGCGGAAGACATCAAGAAAAGGGAGGAAAAGAAAGCAAGAGATGAGACCGTCTACAATGTTTGAAATGAATCCTTGGGTATGACGCAGACCATCTAGAATGATGTATGGTAGAATCTATGAGGGGTGGAGTCGGACAAAAGCTTGTCTCGGTAAAAACCGTTGAAAGTTTCACATTCACATGCTCTTTTCAGTCGCTTTAGTGATCGCAGTTCATTAACTTTTTGGTTCGGATCATGCACCACCCCATCTTACCGCGTCAAAAACAGGCTGGAAATAAGGGAGGAATGAGCTTATTTGTTACTCATCGCCGGCGACGACGACCACGTGCGAGCGTTGTGGCGGTAAGTTAGACTAGCAACGTGAGTGGGGGCGGGTACAATGGCTAGGACGCGCAGAGGGTCTCGACGGAATACCGGGCTGTGGTAAGAATCAGGAGTAAGTCTACCGAGTCGGGGTAAATGGAGTAAAGTTAACCCACGGATATAATATAGCATCTGAGTCAGCGATAGTGCTGGGGTGAGCACCACTTCTTAGAAAGCGGGCACCGCACTGTCTGGGAGATGGATCATGCTACAATGCACCGCATGGCCAGGGTACGTGCAGCGCCAATTTCATTCCCGTTCAATGCGACCGCTACAGTAGATCGAGTCTCGCCCTGAATAAATGAGCGTGCCTCTCTTCGTACTTCAAGGGCTGTTGCGTGAGGGCACTCCCCCCCCAGAGCGTTTCGGCAGGCTGTTGAATTCGTGCCCCCTTGGAACTATTCTCTTAGCCACGTATGTTGCATTTCCAGGTAGTACCGATCGGATTTATTGTCGACTTTGTCAATGGGTGCAACGGGAAGTTTGCTGTGATACTGAAGGCCGGGACCGGACGTCCACCACTGCTAGAGGACATAGTAGCATGTTCTGTCGCTTTTTCTGGGTTCAACAGACTGTAATTTTTTGTACTACCCCCGAGCCAATAAAACTTCTAAATCCAGCTGAGCCATCTGCCTAGCGGTACTAGCTTCCCCCTACGGTTTGGCAAATCGACAGACTTCTGCCATCAACACCCCCGGTTTCTTGCTGATTCAGTGACACGTTGACCCTGAGACTACAGCCAGTGGCATTCGGACGATCCGTCCACCGGTTTGCGGCTTGTTCTTCATGCGGTAAACTTTGAGCGCCCATGGGCTGTGGAGTCAGAGACCATAATTCTAACTGGACTTTTGGCCGTGGGTCGTTGTCCGCTGCTGATGTGACGAAGTTAACGCGTTTACACAGTCCAGCCAGGTTTTGCCGGTCAGTTATCCGTAAGTCTCTGACGAAACCACTTGCAGTCTCCTAACGCTTGGCAAAACACATGTCCACCTTTCTGATGACCGAAGCTCTCAACTCGACAGACGGATTGTCCCCGGCTCCACAGCGTCGTCCCACATGTGCAAAGATTTCTGCCTTGCTCCTATTCTCGCTTTGCTTTACACGGTCGCTGCACTTACCTGGACAATCATGTGGATATGTGGTGTCAAAGCGGGTTGCTTGTCGTTGGTAACCTTGAAGCCCGGGACGAAGTGGCTCCGAATATCTGTTGGAAAATGTAATGCACAGCCTTTGCCAGGTCATTCGACAATACATCTGTCGGCGTGCACGTCAGCACCATGACCCAAGGCACTCGAATTATCCGATCGCCTAACAGATGTCCCGGAGATAAAACCCACGACACGGAACCTAGATCGCACCGCTGGATTCCAGTCGGAAATGTCTTCTCACATTCGCCAGCTACTCGACTTGATTACCAAGTCCGTCGAAACACTCGAGGAAAGATGTGCTGTGACCAAGACTCAGGTCCCTGACCTCCAGAGCCCTTTCGACATCGCATCCGAAGCTTTCAGATCCGACCCAGCTGCTGCGGATGCGGCTACTGCCATCAGCGCTGCAGCAATGCACTTGAGTGCAATTCTCACTCCGCCTCATATCACTGCATACAATGCTATCGGAGGGGTGAGTCTGAATGTCGTATCGATGTGAATGCTTGATGAACATGACCCCGTAGCACTGCAGATCTGCAGCCTTCCGTTTTTGCCTCGAATCCCATGTTACAGAAATTCTTCGAGAGGCAGGACCCGAGGCATGTCCTTCAACGTTGGTTTTTTTCTGATGTGACAAATGGATTTTGTTTCTGATTCAGGGATTGCACGTTGACGATATCGCGGCAAAGAGTGGCGTAGACGCTCGAAAGCTAGGTAAGACTGCCTTTATCACACTTCGCAAAATGTTGAGCTCGTGACACGCAGCGAGGTGTCTGAGGTTCTTGGCAACCGAGCATATCTATCGCGAAATCAAGCCCGAAGTTTTTACGAACAACCGTATCTCGAGCATGACTGACACGATGAAGTCGAGTAGCGATATCATCGCAGAGTGTGTCCCGCTTTCTGACGATCACTTGTATCTCTTGCTGACGCACGTTTATGAAGCCCTGAACATAAATTCGATAACACGAGTGGATTTGGAGCAATTGCCGGCCACCAGTAAGCGTTCACCGCGGCCCAGAAAAGCACACTTGACCACCCTTCCAAGCCTCGATGAAATCTTCAAGGCATCCACATATCTTTGGGAGAACGAAGCTGATCCGAAGACCGCCAGATCCCAAAAGCCAGAGGAAGCAGCAATCGCGAGGGCCCTCAACACCGATAAGGCTTTGTTTGCCTTCTTTAGCCAGCCGGATCAGACTTTCAGACGGGAGAGGTTCAACATCGCTATGAGAACTTTCGATGGTATCCAACCTAAAGAAGGGGTACTAACAGGTGATTCTCTCCAAAAAGTTGTTATACGTGTTATGACGGCTTAACCATAGCATACGACTGGGGGTCTTTACCTCAGAACGCCTTAGTCGTTGACGTTGGGGGTGGCGTCGGAGGCGTATCGCTGGACCTCGCGCAATCGTTCAACAACCTGAACATCGTCATTCAGGATCTCCCGCGGGTCGTAGAGGACGGCCTCAAAGTTAGCAGCCCTGTTACCTTTACCTGAGGTTAGATCTTATCGTACTTCAGGTCTGGAATCAGAGTATGCCAGAGGCCCTTTCTACCGGCAGGGTTAGATTCGAAGGTAAAGAGCACGGACTGATTGAGGCCCTTCGTTGAGACGTTGAACTTGCCACGTGTAGCGCACGACTTCTTCACAGCACAACCACAGAAGGATGCCGCTGTGTTCCTCCTGAGGATGATCTTGCATGATTGGCCGGATGAACACTGCAAGAAGATCCTGAAGCCACTACGAGAGGCAGCCACACCGAACACAAGGCTCATCCTGCTGGAAACGATCATACCTTACGCGTGCCACGATCCCAAGTACGGCACTGAGCTCTCTGCAATGTCCAAGCCTGCGCCAGCTCCCCTTGTCGCCAATTGGGGTACCCCAAACATAATGCCATACATTGTGGATATGTTTGTACGTGCCTCAACCTTGTCTGTGATTGGATACCTTGTCATTGTGGTTTACCTAAATAGATGATGGTGGCATTCAATTCCATGGAGCGCACCAATGATCAGTTCGATCAGCTCCTGAAGAGTTGCGGGTGGAAGATCACGAGGGTAAACCTCCCGACGGGGGTCGGTTCGGCGTACTTTTCGGCCATTGAGGCAGTCCCTATTCTGTAGTATGGACTTGAAGGAGGGGCGTGCAGCCTCGAGTCTTGTCCCACTGCTTATGTTTGAAATTCATATGATGCGAAAAACGAGTGGTTGAGCCGCCGTATGTCGGGAACACTAAGGTGGGCGACAACGGAGCGTGTACGAGCAATGGATTGCGAGGGAACGAGAGAAAACAAGATGGGGACCGTACTACACAAGGAGCCATACCTACTTGCCATAGGGTGCTTGTCCTTGTATTTGTCATGGGGGAATGGACGTAGCAAACACAGAACGGAAAAAATAAATTAGCAACAACTCGTTTCGATCGAGTGACCTCGGGGTTATGAGCCCCGCGCGCTTCCTCTGCGCCATGTTGCTGTCACAACATGGAGTGTTGCCATTCATAGCACCGTATCGTCTCGAATGTGGTGCAGGCTTGCTCCTCCTGTCTTCTATCCTCCTGTCATGGCAACCAATCTGCTCTGGGCGCACCTCCTACGCAAAGATGCGACCACAACGACCGACCCGCCCTCGCAAATCCCACCCATTGCGCCACAGGACAGAACTGGAACCTCTATGCGCATGCTCATCCACGACACCCAGGTCAACCTCGAAAAGTTCTCCGCCCGACTCGACGGCCTATTACAGCGCGTTGACGACTGTAGAGCTCAGGTCGTGAACGCAAACAAGCTGCTCGACGTCGAACGCGACAAACTACTCACCGAGATACTCGAGATAGGTGCGGATGCAGCGTCTGCATACCGGTGACGCGTGCTCACGCGTCCAACGATCGCCTAAAAAAGTGCATAGATGCCAGTCAGAAATGAAAACGCACATCGGGTCGCCTGCGCAAGCGTCCGTCCTCGATCTCGTTCATGTCTCGCAGGTCTCCACAGACAAGTCCGTGCAGGCACTGGAAAAACGCATAGATGCGCTTCAAGCGGTTCGTACGTGACACCCGCTCGAGGGTGTACTGACGTGCCTGCACAGCTCCTACAAACGCATGCACACACGATGCAGTCCATCCAGGATCAACAGAACACCTTGATCGGTGCCGTCCTTCCACTCGTTCCTGTCCTCCACGGTATTCCCTCCCAGATGGACCAAATCAAGATGGGGCTTTCTGATATGGTGGAAAACGCGGTGTCGGCGCTGACGAATAACGTTGAGAGTGTCCGATCGACACTGGCTGCCGAGCTTGCGCACGGGCGTGGATGCACGATGTCGTTGACTCGGGCCGGGTTCTCGAGCAAGAGTTCGCGGCGCAGGCGATCCGATGCGTCGGTGCTTGGCCCTCGAGAAATCGATATCGCCGTCTCTTCGCCCTTGGATAGTCGCGGGCGTGGAGGACCGCATCTCAGCCTCAAACGCTTCCGCACCGACGGGGTGACGCATCACGCAAGTGATGCTCAGTTGTCTCGCAAGCTGTCACGTTTAACAGCACCTCTGACGAACTCGGGCGATCCACCACCTGTTCCTCAGACACCACAAACACCCCGACAGCCGCTTGTGGATTTGCTCTTGGTTCCTAGCAGCAATACCTCAAGGGCACGACACCACATGAAGTTGACGTCCGGCGGATGTATGCGCCCCTGTGAGACTCTTCGGACCGCAGGTGGACCTTCGACCAACATGACTTCAGTGTCAGGACGACTGCTTCACCCCCATGAGCATGCTCGCCCCGAGTCACGAGGTCCGACAAAGACACAACGACGCTCCAGGGGATTACACGATATTGGGTCGCCCATCACGCCTGGACTGGATGCCACCTCAAAGGAGAGCAAGACTGAGGAAATTCTAGAGCCAAAATTTGCTGGTGTTGTTTCTATTCATTCCTCGCCACCGTCTGCCCCACCCTCATCTGGGCCACTTGAGCCACGTCGCGATCCGAGTAACGTGTCTTGTACGCAACGAGGTTCGAGACAGCAAGACAATATCCCCGATGGCGTTCAGATAGAACTTGTCCCGGTTCCGCCATCTTTACCTGGTCCGCTGTCCTCCTATGCCGATCCATCGCCGCCGAAATCGATGAGCCTACGTGACCGGCGGGCGCAAATGTCCACGGTAAGTCGCACGTGTGTTCGAAATCTACTTTGCCATTTTTGTACGCCACGATATTTCTAGTTTGGGCGTACGGAAACGCGACGCTTTATTCCGTTGATGCCCTGGTCGGATGAGGAAGAGTGACCGTTGAATTCAATGGGTAAATAAGCGTTTCTTGGCCAATCAAGTTGTTGCGTTATCGCCGTGTGTGCACGCGATTAGCTTAGTTGTAGTTGTCGATATGTCTCAAAGTTCGTCATAACTTTTGACGCTCTCTCGACCCACACCCTCGCCCATCGTCATGGCCGACGTCCAACCCGCCCTCGCACCGCAACCAGACGAGAGCGCCAGCGCTGCCCACGAGACCACACCCACAGAGGCACCCCCGCCAGCGCCCATCACCGAGCAAGAGGTGGGAGAGTACAGAGAACAAGACCGTTTCCTCCCTGTGGGCCTCGAACACGTCCTCGCCCCCCGTCTCGCTCACCAAACACACAGATCGCCAACGTCTCCCGCATCATGAAGCAGTCCGTCCCCTCGACCGCCAAAATCGCCAAGGACGCCAAAGAATGCGTCCAAGAGTGCGTCTCCGAGTTCATCAGCTTCATCACCTCGGAAGCTGCTGAAAAATGCCACATGGAGAAACGTAAGACAATCGGGGGGGAGGACATCCTGTATGCCATGGCCACGCTGGGATTCGAAAACTATGCAGAGACCCTCAAGATTCACTTGGCGAAGTTAAGGCAGGTGTGTGACTTCATTTTCCCATCGTTTGCGCCATTCGACAAGGCTTTTCATCGTCGTAGCACCAAGCAGGGAGCTCGTCACATCCACACGCGAATCATGGTGATGACAGTTGATAGCAAAGAATTGGAAAATGAGTTTCTTTCACCCCGACTGGTCGTGTTTTCTAGCCTGTATTCCATCACGTTGTATCGGAACAGTCACACCGCCCTGTACTACAACCAATAGAACGCATCCTTGAGGAGAAAAAAAAAAAGCGCGCGCGTCCCATCTCCTCACACATCCTTGACTTGCTCCTCGAGCCAATCCCAAAGCTCCTTTCCAAGCTCAGGGTCTTGCGTCTCCTCCAACGCCGTCCCGAGGCGTGCCCAAGGGACGAGGTACTCGAGAGACATTTCAGTACCCCCACGCAAGCGCGCGACACAGACAGAAAACATACTCTACCATTATACCCTGCCGCCTCTGGCATCGTCCCAGCATACAGCTGTGTCAATGCCCCAAACGACGTGTCGTACAGCATCATGCGACTCTGTGTTACCCCCGATGTGAATCATCTATCAGTTACGAATGCGTCCATGCACACAAGGCATCGACGTACGGAAATGGCTTGCACGAACCCAGGGAGGTGCCGCTGAAGGTCGGACTTGATGTTCCCCGGGTTGAGTGAGGTGGATACAATACCCTGATCACCGTATCGCCGCGCGAGCTCGACCGCCACGACTACGTTGCCCTGCCATTCGGGTGTGTGTT
>JBBPKC010000029.1:0-33394 GCA_038089055.1 Tylopilus aff. balloui | reverse complement strand
CCCGGCCCGCGGCGGGCGGCCCCCCCCCCACTGGGAGTGGTGGCATTTGATGCGGGTGTGCGCAGCGGTCGAATCCAATCCCTCCGTCTGATGCATTGTTCGGTTCGTTAACAGACCGCTTTCTGGCAGATGTTCTTCCGGAGTCCAAAGCCCCGTCGTTGGCAAACTAGTGCAAGCTGCAGTGCAGCTACCGATGGCAACCGAGCCTTGAGCACAAGGGACGGTTGACAAGAATACTGCTGAAGCATCTTACTGGCACCCACCGTTTGGCTACGTCATATGGTCATACTTAAATGAAATCTCGGGGAAAAAAACTCTGATTGTTTCCTTCTGCATAACTCCAGTGACGCGATATCCACAATGGAAATGATCTCACCTCAAAGCAGAAAAAAAGGCCAAACGTAGGGCACAGATGATGTCTTAAAAATTGATCGCTTGTCTACCTGGCATCTCGATTACTGTATCGTAGACGGGCTGGCCTCAAGTCTGCTTGCCTTCGACCTGAACCTCAAGGGCCTGCAATGGCTACGCTTTGTGTTCGTAGATGAGACTTCCACCCGATAGAATAGACGGTCATGGTACCGCAGATTGGAAGGGCCGTGGCCTTTCGTCGTCGTAGCACCGAGCAGGGAGCTCGTCACATCCGCACGCGAATCATGATGACAGCAGTTGGAAGATGAGTTTCTTTCACCCTGGCGGGTCGTGTTTTCCAGCAAGTTGTATCCCATCGCGTTGTGTCGGAACAGTCACACCGCCCTGTACTGCACTCAATGGAACGCCTTCCCCGAAGAGAAAACAAACACGTGCGTCCCATCCCCTTACACATCCTTGACTTGCATCTCGAGCCAATTCCAAAGCCTCTCGCCAAGCTCAGGGCCTTACGTCTCCTTCAACGCCGTCCCGAGGCATGCTCATGGGACGAGACATTTTAGCACCCCATGCAAACGCGCGACACAGGCAGAAAACTCACTCTACCATTGTACCCTGCTGCCTCTGGCATCGTCCCAGCATACAATTGCATCAATGTCCCAAATGACACATCGTAACGCATCATGCGACTCTATGCTCCCCCTCGATGTGCATCATGTTGACTAAGGCACACTCGTATCAGCTCAGCCGTCACAATACGGACTATCATTCGAACTACCTAAGGCACACTCGTATCAGCTATAGGTAGTCACGTCACATCAATGTCTGTCAATATGTCGAAGTAAATGACTGTCTCACCTCAGCCGTCACAATACGGACTGAGGGAGAGAGGAAAGAAGGACGAGAAATTTTCTCTGGGCAACATCGTGTCATGTGTGAGGTTCAACAAGATCAAGAGCGGTATCGAGCTGTATGGATTCAGCGTCAAGAGGTCCAGGCCAACTTAACCTATTTTGGACGTCGCCAACACATCATCCATCAGTTACGAATGCGCCCATGCACACAAGGCGTTGACGTACGGAAATGGCTTGCACGAACCCAGGGAGGTGCCACTGAAGATCCAACTTGATGTTCCCCGGGTTGAGTGGGGTGGATACGTTACCTTGATCACTGTACTGTCGCGCGAGCTCGACTGCCACGACTGCGTCGCCCTACCATTCGGGTGTGTGTGTTTTCAAATCGTGTTAACATATCGTCATGGAGCGCCGCGACGTGTCGGATTCAGTACATCGCCGCAAGAGAGGGTGTTTTATGATGTACGAACTTGCTTTGGCAATAAAGCGTGTTGCCGTTCTGTTTTCGGCGCTCCGGAGAGTCTTTAAACGTGTCAAAGTCGAGACCACCAAAGACGTGGCCGGCCGACGAGGTATTGACGATCTGTGCCTTGCCATCTGCAGTTGTCTTGGCAGTTGCGATCATCGTCCGGAGGAGAAACCGAATTGGAGGTCATACCCGTCTGCTGTGAGTTGTTCGACGGGGGGAACATGACGCCGTTGCAAGAACCGAAACACCTCCACAGCACGTTCGGTCTGGAATGGTCTACTCATGCGTTGTTGAACAATACGTGGAGCCGCGATTCCTTGCTGCGTGACGCGAGTTTTAGGACATGCCTGCCTAGGTGCAGGGGGTGCATACTGACCTCCGGAACTCCTCTGCGGTCGCCTTGACAGTCTTCTAGTTGGCGAGGTCGAGGTTCAAAAAGACCGCTTCGTTCCCCGTCTCTTGTTTAAGCTCACGGATCGTCTCCTCCGACTGCGCCCGGTTCCGTGCGGCGATGTAGACTCTGGCACCGTGAGCGAGGAGAACCTTTTCGTTTTTTTCTTCTTTGTCAGCTATGGCGACAGCGCCCGAGAGCACGATGCGTACCCTGGCCGTCTCCTTACTAATGCCGGTGCTGGCGCCGGTGATGACAATAACCTTGCCTGAGAGGTCTGGGATGTCGTGGACGTCAAAGGTCGGCTTAGAAGGGAATGCCTGGTAGAGCCAGGTCTTGAGTCCGTTCATGGTGAGCTTTGTAATTCAGTATAGGAAAGTCGTGGATGTTGCTTCTCGTACCCATGTTCTCACAAGGGTAGCGCGACACCTGTGGATGATTTTCAACTGCAGCACTGAGCACACAGGGTGGCTGGCCTCGCTACAGACTATCGCGCCAGAAGTGTCGTTTCTTGTGAGCTACTCCGCCTCTGAATCGCATCCGGCCAGAATTCCCGCCACCACACTAATGCGATCATCACCATCGGTGGCCGCTGTACGCCCGCGGGATGGACGTCCTTGTGGAATTCCCAGAACAGTACACCTTGCGGATCGGACAGCAGAGTACCTATCGGTTTTACAATCTGATGCGGCTCGATCATACTATTCGACACGCTTCCTCACTGACTAGCGTGACTGCACAATCAAAGTCGATTTTCACCGTCGGTAACGACCGGACGCTCGTGACGATACGTCCGAAGCCAAAATCTGACAGTCAATAAATATGTCCTCTCCAGAGCCAGGAACTTCACAGCTACGCAACACGAATAGAACGGTCGTGTGGACTTGTCTCGCTCACTGTGCTACGGAAAAGAGGCTTGCCTTTCCCAACACCTGGAAAACGGTGCGAGTCTGTCAGTTGTTCGCTGTTGCCATCAAGCGTGCTTTCCAAAGAAGCCACCACGCTCGGTCACGCCATTGTCTCTACCCACCGGTCCAAGTAGTTCAGCTCCTAACCCTTCCCGTTAGATAGCATACATAAAAGGCCAGGAACAACCGAGGCGGAGCAAACCGAGGCAGGGCACGAGTGCGAACGCGAGGAGAGGTGACATGACATGCATGGCGGTCACATTGAATCTGGTGCGTACGAAACACAGAAGAGAGTTCAGTTCGCTGAACAGCCCGGAGAAAGTTGGATATCTCTTGTTGGGGCGAAGTGCCCTTTATGCAACTCCCGATAATGAATGGACAGCGCCCAGTGCAATCTTGGACTGCAAGCGGAGGGACTCTAATCAAAGTATCTTATACTCTCCACAACTATTACGCCGTCGTCTGCACACATCTGCCGTGTATAAGAATTGAGTCTCGGCCGCTACATTCGAATTCAACACAATCGGGGTATCAAAGATGAAACTTTCGTGAAGTACTACAAAGCAATATTTCATCGGTCGCTCATCAAGCAATTCATCCGCTACACATAAGAACTAGAGTTCTGCTGAAAGAGGATATGTCAGCTAAATGAAAAGGCCAGACGAGGGCGACATGCGTTATCGTGAGCTGGAGACTTACACAAGGAAAAGTATGATGGTCAGACAACCTCTAAACCTTGCTTAGTCGATGTATAATCTACCAGCTCCGGCACCAACCCCACCGTCCGCTTCACTGATAACGTTACCAAGGCTGCCGCTGTTAGCAGCAGCACCTGCAATGGTACCAGCTGCGCTACCTAGCTCTCCGGCTTGGTTATCAGTGATGCCGCCTGCGGCGACTGTCCTTTTATGAAGGTTGAGATCTCCTGAGCCAATGTCACCGAGAACTATTTTCTATTTACGGTCAGCTTCACAGTGATGATAACGAAGATAGTACCACCGTCCAGACTGCCAAGGAGAGGAGCAACGACATTCGGGAGAGGGGCAGCGACAGCCAAACTGAGGTATAATGTGAGAGAAACGAGCGACAACGAAAAGCGCATGCTGATCTGGTGAAGGAATGACAGATAGGCCGAAGACGAGTTGGGGATGCTTTCGCACTCTGGATAGAACTTCTTCCACCTTTTATGCGCCCACAGGAAGCGAGTAATGCCCGGCAAGCGAGTTCATAGTTCCAATTTTGGAGGTGAATGTTCTTGTACGAATGTACAACGATAAGATTATGTAAATCATACGGTGACAGCGTCAGAAGAACCCGAATAACCAACGCCTGCCAATCATCACCTCGGTAGCCAGCCGCACTATGTGCATGCTCCACTGCTGCCGTCAGCGGGGAGTGGTGATATCAGAAGTACCTTCGTTTGCTGCATTGTCATGGGAAATGATGTTACCAACATTTGGGACTTGGGAGGGCAGTAGCAGGGGCCCCCAAACTTAGATACAACATAGAGTAGAAGTACGAGATCAAGAGTCCCATGGAGATTGTATGGTAGGACGACTTCAAGGTGAGTTACAAAGTAAAACTCCACTGAAACACTTACGTTTCTCCCGGCGCGTTCAATCTTTTTTGCTTCTACAAGGAAGTAAAGGCTCGAGTAAACGAGCGGTATCCGACATGGGCGCATCACGAAGCGTGATAAGGGTATGATGACCATTGCAACCAAATTGTAAGCTTAATACAATTTACCTAATGGCATAGCATATACTCCCTCAGCGACAGAGCCAATAGCTTCATAGTCACACGACACGAAGAGGACGGCTGGACAGTGGAATCAATTTGTCTCGCTCGCTGACATGTTACAAAGAAACCGTTCGACACTGAGTCAATGACATGACTCTGTTACCGATGCATCTTGCGTCGATTCCAAGCGTACTCTTCAAGTACGCCACTAAGCTCGCTGCCATTTTCTCCGCCCACATGATCGACTAGTCTGGTGACCAGCCCGTCTAAGGGGTGTCGCGATCCTGCGGATGAGGCGACCGTCGTTACTTAGACGGCTGGTCACCAGACTAATGATCGATCTCTTCCGAGGCCTTGCAAGGGGACAGGGTACGGTAATGCCGTGCGTAGTCGGGCACTCGAGTCAAATTTGGTTTTACAGCTATATCCGAAATCCAAGATCACAGTCGAGGTCTCAACAACGAATCTCAGCCTTCCCTGGTGAAGCGTATAACAACATTCCGTCGGTCACCCACCAAGCACTCCTTCCTCTACAATACATTAGAACCTGAACTTACCAAGAGGAATGCGTCGGCTAAATACAAAGGTCAGAGGAGGTAGACGTGCATTATCTCGAGCTGAAGGGGACTTACACGATAACGATCGGACGGCCTTAGAACAACCCAATGGCTATGCCACCACCTAAGCCACCCCTTGCACCACCGCCGTCGCCACCAAGGGTACCACCGCCGCCACCACCTGCGCTAACAATCCCTGCACCTTGTTGGCCACCAGTAACACCGTCTATAGCGTTCTTGAAAGAGTTAACTGGCGATCCACCGTCGCTAGCTAGTGAGCCAATGGCACCAATGACTTTTTTTCATGCCACTGTCAGCTTCGTGGTTAAACACAGCAGTAACATCAGTGACTGTACCTCCGTTCGCCGCGTTGTCACGGTAGATGATGTCGCCGACATTCGGGAGGGCAGAAGCCACGGCCAAACTGAGGTATAGTGCGGAGGAGAAGTACGAGAAGAAGGCTCCCATGATGATCGTGTAGTTGAGCGACTTGGTGGGTTACAGAGCTGAAGTCCACCGGGACGCTTTGGTTCCCCTGAGGATGCTCAGCCTTTTATGCCCACCGGAAAGCGAGTAAAGGTCCAAGCAGACTAGTGATTTCCGATTTTTGAGACATGCGTATGAATCGATCGGTTGACGTTGTTCCGTGTTACGAGCTGCGCCAAGTCATATCGGTAAGTAGGCACTCACGGTATTGTCCCCGCTTCTGACATAGTGTTCGTTTTTCCTGAGGAAGTTGACCCACGGCCTACACCTATGCCAATCTAGTATCCAACGAGAAACAGGGGTTCCTGCAGGGTGGCGAGCTCCATTGATTTCCGTTCTTGGTGACTTCCACCAATCATAGCACATTCGGCGGGCCGACAACTTGAACCGACCACATGACAAGTCATAAAAGCATCGACCGACGGTACCGGTGATAGCTTTTCTGGCAATCATCTAATCCTGGGATGGTCATACTACAAGCTGTTGCGTATCAAGGTCGCGAGATGGTTAAAGGAAGGAAAAGCATGTGTAAATCGTGGTGCACTAGCACACCCACGATCCGTAGAGTCGACTCACCCAACTAGGTTTTCGTAGAAGGGGCTAGTGGATTGGCAGGGATTGAACTGGACAGCCTTGGCCCTTGTTCCGCATCCTGACTCCCGAGTTAGGTTCGCGACATCACAGTTGGGTACTTGCATCATCAACGGATGTCTCTAACGACATTCGGTCATTCTCCTCCAATTATTCCCTCCGCTACGCACAAGAACATAAACTAATCCTGGAATGTTCGAATGGGAGGAGCACGTCAGCTGAACACAAAAGCCAAGGAAGAGACGCTTCACCGAAAGCTAAAGCCAACCGGGGGAACGGTGCAATAATGACTAGACTGCTGCCAGTAGGGTGACCTGCGGCGTGCCGCTATCTGCGCCACCTGCTCTATTTATACCGCCGTCTCGGCAATGGTGACGGACCCTTGGAGGTCACTAACTTCATCAGGTAGGTCAACGGCGCCAAAAGCCTTTTTCGATATTGACTTGGTGTGTTACGACCCTGAAAAGTCGCAGGAAGGCTCACGGAGAATTCCCTTCTGGACGTCCGACCTTCTACATACCCATGAGGGAAGCGAGTAGAACCCCAGAGGACAAACAGAACCCGAATTTGGCGTGATTCACAAGTCGATATCGGCCCGTGTATCGAGTTGCACCATGTCGTATCGGGTAAGTAGGCACGCACGTTATTGTTCCACTTCTCATTCCTGTGGTGTTCATTTCCCCTTTGAAAGTTAACCCTCGAAGTCCTCGCCTATGCCAATCCTGTGTCTTATGAACACGTGGGTTCCTGCAAAGTGGCGAGTGCCATTGATATTTATTCAAGCTCATTTTAGCCTTTCCTTTTGTAATCCGTCGCGTATTCGACACGCCGATACCAAGTGTTAGGTTCAGTAGGTATGGCTAGTACATACATGCTACGTTACATCACCTTTCCTCGGCACGGTGGGGCAGATGCCCCGGACGTTCGCTTCTGTCGATGATGGTATTGTGCACGCCTTTCGTCTACATGCTGCAGCCCTTCTTGGGCTGCTGACTAAGCTACCTATGTCGTTCCCGCTCCTTGCCTACCCTCGCCGTCTTCTGGTGCTCCCTGCTCCAACGGCTCCTCGTGCGCATTGGCTGATTTTTCCATTTCCCTCCGGTTTCGTACATTCTTTATCGTCCCTCTGGTACTTGACGGGTTAGTTCTCACTCCCGTGTAGCTGCAATCTGCCTCCCACGTCTTGCGCCACAGTTCATTGGCTAATTTCAAGTTGGATGTTGACAACGAGAATGTTTGTAGTGGTGATTTTTCAATCGAAGGCGGTTTATTCGAGCCCCAGATGACCGTGCCCTACATTGTCGTATCCCAAGAACTGTACGACACTGGAAAGCTGTGAGAAGACTAAAGGAAAGGTGCGATGCTGGTCGATAGGACAGGGTTCAGTTACGCGCGATCCATCGTTCTGCGGAGCTGACTCACCTAGGGCACTACAACAAGGTTTGAGCGGGACCCGCTTGGCTCGTGTTCTACCTGGCATTTACACATCTCACCTGTGATGAAACTAGCCCTAATATAGTTTCCTGGCGCATCGAAGCGAAGGCGGGTTGGACTAATGGCATTTGATGCGCATGTGCACAGCAGTCGAATGGAATCCATGCATTGTTCGGTTCGTTAACAGACCGCTTTCCGGCAGATAGCTCTTCCGGAGTCCAAAGGCCCGTCGCTGGCGAACTAGTGCAAACTAGCGTGGCTACCAATGGCAACCAAACCGATTAACTACGTCATATGATCATACTTGGGTAAAATATCGGGGAAATACTCGTTGTTTTCTTTTTCACAATTTGATGCACTAACCTATAAGTCGCGTGTTAAAGTTTCACCCAAGTCATTTTTGAACACATGTAGTGCGCTGGTGAAGCTGACCCGGTATGATGCTGCGAAACCCTCGGGTGCACCAGCCAGTGCACGGACGAACTCGTCGGGCAAATGAAAGGGCATCCTCGCCGTGAGCAGTGCACAAATGGCAAAGTAATGGGGTTATCATCAATAGAAACCTATCAACCGTGTAAGTACAGCGGGGTGATATCCACATGCGATGACCTCTCCTCGACGCAGAAAAAAAGGCCAAACGCAGGGCGCACATGACGCCTTAAAGGTTCACAGCCGCACTGAACGCTCGTCGCAAATTAACTGACCTGGTATCTCTATTGTTGTAATACAGACGGCCTGGCTTCCCACTTGCAAGGCGTCAGTGCTCACGTGACAAATTGAAAGAGAGTTCGGCACTTAGAATAACTTTTTCGATAAAGTGCCTCAGTGTTTTTGTATCCGCAAGACACGACTCACAACTAAATTCCGCGCAATCCACCGCCTCTCCAACCACCGCAAGTTTTGGCTGTCGCTCCTGTTTGAACGGCGGCACGAGCCCCTCAGGCCTCGTCCCATGCCCGGTTGAACCTGGGCCGGCTACCGCTAGCGTCGTTGCGAAGCTGTGTGTAGAAGGCGTCGCTCGCACCGCTGTCGTGACATAGCCATCAGGGGTGAATGTGATTGTTGTTACTAAAATTGTTTTGGCAGATCAAGTCGGAGCCGATATAGATAAGCCAACCGATCATGGCGACATAAACCGTCTCCATCATCATGCACCTTCCTCTTCATCGCATCACTAAACCCATCGAGCACATCCCGTCTCAGTCTGGTTTGTCCGGCGCCACAGACGACGACGTCGCTCTGGGCTTTACTTGCCTCGTCGAGAACACCCAGTCATCCAAGAGCGGCGGGGACGTCACACAAGGAATCCATGCCCCAGCTCACGATCGTCACCCTTTCCTCCACAAATTTGTCCCTCAGCTCCAGGACCTTGCCAACAAATACCATGTTGGAAACTATGTCATCGACAGAAAGACGGGCGAAAAATTCTTCGAAAGCATGCCCATATACGCTCGGCTTGGCATACACCTTCTCTTTTGCGGCAAGGAACAGGTCAAGTTGCTCGAGAATAGCAAACGCGTAGAGGATCTCCTCCGTGAGCAGAGTATCCGCGAGGGGCGGATCTATGATTCCGAAGACAGTGTCAAGAACATTCCATCCTTTATCCGAACTTACAAGATATCACTCGACGAGCTCCTGAAACCAGACATCGAAAGCTACGCCACCTTCAACGAGTTCTTTTACCGCAAACTCAAGCCAGACGCAAGGCCCGTCGAGAACGCAGAAGATCCTGCCGGCATCTGCTCTGCGGCGGATTGTCGACTCGTCGTCTATCCCTCCGTCGACCTCGCATGCAAGTTTTGGATCAAGGGCGACGAGTTCTCGATTCCCAAATTGTTGAACCTCGATCCTACCCATCTATTGTGTAACCAGTTTAACGGTGGCTCTCTTGCCATCTTCCGTCTCGCGCCTTCCGA
Organism: Tylopilus aff. balloui; assembly: GCA_038089055.1. NCBI lineage: Eukaryota > Fungi > Basidiomycota > Agaricomycetes > Boletales > Boletaceae > Tylopilus > Tylopilus aff. balloui. The sequence continues at coordinate 23,679 of JBBPKC010000029.1, read as the reverse complement.
CTACCATCGCTTTCATTCCCCCGTCGATGCGACCCTCATGGGAAAGCCGACCGACATCCCGGGGCAGTATTACACAGGTCAGCAAGCATTTCTTGTTTCATGTGCACGAACAGTGGGTCTGATCGAAAATGGGTATGTAGTGAACCCGCAGGCAATCAACCAAACCGATCTTGACGTATTTTCCCGTAACAAACGTTCCGTCCTATATATGCGACACACCCCTTCTGGAAAGCCGATAGCCTTTGTCGCGATCGGCGCTCTGCTCGTCGGGAGCATCGTCTGGACGGCCAAGGTAAGCCGTCTTACCCGACCATGATCGTGTCCATCTTGCTCATCACTCTGGGGCGGTGTGTGTGCGCGCGTGCAATTGGGTGGGTGGCGCGGTGCGGCGTGTTCAGGAGACTGCGACCGTGCGTCGGGGCGACGAGCTCGGCTACTTTGCGTATGGCGGTAGCACCGTCATCGCAATCTTCCCGCCTGGGTTCATCACGTTCGACGAGGATTTGGTGAAGCACTCTGCACCGACGGATGCCGCGGGCCAGGGTGGAAACCGCGCCATCGAGACCCTCATGAAGGTTGGATATTCGCTTGGGAGATGGACTGGCGCATGAGCGGTCTTGAGGTGGAAACTGTTCCTTGAAGTCAGGGGCTGGAAGTGTGTTTGTAACGATACTGGATGCTTTGTCGAGGCGCTCGGGCTACTTCGCCCCGGGATGCTGTGTATGTGCGTACTTGTATGCTTATTCTCTTGTTTTTGCTCGTCTTGTGGTGGTTTGCTGCACATGTAGGCTTCTCGCGTCTACAGCAGTCCAAACTCAATATGTATCAGGCTTGTGTTTTTATGATCGTCGCCTTGAGATTCGGTCGAACATTTCTTAGAAAGGGGGACACGACTTGCAAAAGAACAATATATACCAGAGAAAGGGAAATACTCCCACGGACGAACAAAAAGGCACAAACGCGCACAGAAAACACAATTCAAAACCTTGAAAGAGAGGAGGAATGGGAGGGGAGGAGGAGGATGGGAGTGGAACTGGCCTTGAATACTGCCCGCTCGGGCTAGCGCAACGTGCCAGTCTCCCAACGCGCGCGCAGCTTCGCCACCACGCCGACGCGCATGAGCGACGACACCCTCCCAGCACCAGCGCCCTGATCCCGACCAAACCCGACGCCGCCACGCAGCGCCCCAATCTGCCCGATCTCGCACTGCGCCCGTGGGTCGCTTGAACCGGAGGCGACCTTGATGCGTACTGGCGTCGCCGCCCCAGCCATGGATCGCATCCGCGTCGCCGCCTGCAGCGATCGCACGCGAGCTGCACCCCTGAGCACGTGTGCAAGCTTGGAGCGGGGCGATGGCGACGCCTCTGGCCCAGATCTACGCCCAGGGGAAGAGGACGCCGGGTCCGACGGGGTGGGCGGCCGTGAAGTGGCCACACGGGGCAACGACGACGACGGGTTGGAGGTATCGGGAATCGGTCGACGCATCGTCGCTCTTTTGGACCGCGCGAAGCCATCGAGGGGCATGGGCGGCCGTGCGGGGGCAAAGACGCCGTCGAGTACGAGCGTTGGGGATGGGGACACGGCGCGTCGGTTTGAAGGGCGTCTAATGTGGAGGGCTGATTGTAATACGCTGGCTGGAGTGGCGCGAGGCGAATCAAGCATAGTAGCTATCGGGTACGAGATGGTGCCGCCTGGCGATGTTACACGACATGTTCTGCTCGAGGGCGAAATGGAAGTTCCCGGGTTGGGAAGCTTGACGGTGTAAGTGCCCGTCGAGACGTTGAATGGGTGCACAGCCCAAGAGGTAGGAGACGTGATCCCTATGGTGCTGGCGTCCTCGCTAATGTGTGTCTGCTCTGAAACGCGAGTCGGGTCAACAGCGGATGTGGTAAATCCCGTCGCTGGTGGGACGTCGTGAATCACTGCTTGACTGGATATAGAAGGCGTGCTGGTCTCAGCAGGTTCAAAGGTATTGATCGACTGCCGAGTCTGTTGCACCAGGTCTGGAACCACTGAGTCGACGAGTACTGGGACGCTCATGCACAACACGCTTTGCTCCCCGGAAATAGATTCGACGTCCAGTTGCGCGTGCGCAGTGCTGGGTGTCACGACCAAAAGCGGTACTTTGGAGGAAGCCTTTTTGAAACAGCAGGGAGAATCGGCGACGAACGTGTCCGTGCTGGCGGAGCTGTCGTCCAGAGTGACGACTGACGGGGGCCTCACTGCATGAGATAACATCCGAGAGCCATTGAACGGACCATCGTTCCGCAAAGACGACAGAAAAGAAGAATTGCTAGGCGAAGAGTCGGCCAAAAGAGTACTGCGCGCTGGCCTTCGGCGAGTTGGCAGGGTCACGTGCGTAGAAAGAGGAGTGGTTACCAGAAAGTTTGACCGGGTCAACGACGCAGGTGTAACGCGAGGTTCTGATGCGACAGGCGACGTCAGCTCGAGCATGAGTTGACGGGCTTTCATCCTTTCGACCAGTACCAACGGCTTTGGTATAAACCGTCGAATTCGAGGAGGGGCGGCCCGGCCAAAGGAGATTTTGATCGACGTACATCCAACCTTCTGGCTTGGGTTCCAGGCGTCTCTGTCGCTGGCGCTGCGAAGCATCCTTGGTTGTCCTAAAGCGCGGGGTGTGGCCTGAGCCGTGGATAAAGCTGCAGCCGAAAGGCTCACGCGTTGCGGGTGTCTGCGCAATTGCGACCTGGCGGGGAGCAGGCCGAGCCGCTGGATACCTTGTTTCCTAGTCGTCGCTCTGGGTTTGACAGTACCGGTGTACGAACGTCGCTTGCTGTGGAGGCCAGTTACAACGAACATCAACGGCGGGGGCATGAGAGCGCTGCACGTCACATGGGTGGTGAGCAGTGCGACTCAACGAAACACGTACCAGACGCCGTTTCTCGCAACCCCAAACCTGGTACGACCGCTCGGAACAACAAAGCAGGGACGACGAGGCGAATGGAACACTCGGAACTGTGGCTGACATTTCGTGAGGCTAACCTGACGGGTTCGTGAATGCGGACGAAGGCGCGGCTGACTGGTAGTAGCCCAGCTTCCGACGCATGCGAAAATCACCACGAACCCTCTGTACGTGGCCCCAGTTCGCTTTCTTTTCTTGTGCGGAGCAGAATCATTTGCTTCTATCTCCACTCGAAGCCTCGAGCGTGTTCTCAGCTCGCTGTGCGACGACGAGCGTCTCGTTCAGCCAGGATGACAACTTGTGCCGGACGTGGTCCGCCATGGATTGGATCCAGCATGGTACATCGGGCTGCGCCAACCTGAGGAGTCTTGGGGCTGGGCATCGCTGTGGCACTCAAAGTGCGGTAATTGTGTGGGGACGAAACGTGGTGCACAGCCCTAGGAGGCTGGGTTTCTGGACCGAACAGCAGTTGTCTGTCTTCGAGCAAAGACTGGACTGTGTTCGGACACTCGACATGGATAATTCGTAGAGGACCATGAGGGCCTTCGAGTCATCGACACGGTTGGTGCTTAGAACGTTCGTGAAGCATCGCGGCAAGACCTCGTCTGAAGGTTCCGACCAGAAGCTTGGGGAAACACAGACCCTGAAGACAGCGTCATGCAAGCCAAACCCGCAAGTGAACCTACACGAGGCGCTTTCAAGCACTGAGGCGCACTGAGCGGGTTGACAGTAAAAGGCGAAGCGTTCCCCGGTCCACTCTACATATCTGATCACAGAGAACGGACGTACCATCCATTGGGCGGTTTATGCCGTGCACACGTCAGGCTTCAGCCAGTACGTGAAGACATGACCATAATATGATAACTTTGCGTAGAGGTGGAGCGGATCACGACCGGTGCGCAAATACCTAGAGGAAAGACACGGGACTACCACATTGAAGCAAGGAAAGGGTATCACGTGAAAAGCGGGCTCCAAAACACGACCTCGCAAGGGTCACTCGCGCTACGAACAATGGCTGCAAATCCTGGTACACGCCTTGAATGGAACGTTCAAGCCTCGGGCCCAGTGGCGTCCGACACAGTGTCATCACCACAGACATTCAGCACTGACTGACCCTCGGCCGTCACACCAAGTTCGACCATCAATCCGTCGCGATGTTCTTCGCCCTTGGGCTGCGACAGTACCTTCGTAAGACTGCCCTTGGACGACGCCACCAGGACATCCGTCAAGTTCGTCGGGTCAAACGTGGAAGTACTGCGTCGCTGGAGTGAATCCTGAATCGTGCGCTGGCGCTGGGCTTCCAGGAGTGCGAAAATACCCGATGCAACCGTCACTACTGTCACTAGCGTGATGGCTGCAATGGCCACACTTTGTGTTCGTGGATGAGACTTCCACCCGACGGAATAAACGTTCATGGTGCCGCTGATTGGAATGGCCATATCATCAGGAAGAGGCTGCCCGTCAGGTGATAGGTGCGATCCGATAGTCCCACGTATGACCTGTTAAACGTTGTTAGCCTTAATTAGAGACAAGAGGAAAGCTTTACAGAGCCCATATACTCGAAAATTCCTCGCAGGTATTGCCCCTGTTTGACCCTTAAAGCGAGGACAACGAGCAAGGGTCGCACATTTACTTACCAAGAGTGGCGTGATGTCGCCGTTGGGAGGCTGGAAACCCAGCAGTCGCACCACTTCAAGAAGGTCATCCGCGAATGAATTCGAATACTGCCCTTGGGCGAGGAAATATGCTGCCCAAATCGCGAAGCCTTCTAGCGAAGCCAATGGCCACGAATCATCCGGAAGGAAGGCTCCATCCAGGACACTGTTGATGTTCACGAGGCCACTTTGATTGTATTGTACCTCCAGAGTGGTGACCATCGGAGTGAACTGGCAGACAATCGGCATATTGGGATTGGTTGCAAAGTAGGGATCGCCGTAGCCGGTATTACTTGGCGACTGCATAAGGACCACTGTCGTACCATGGAGCATTAGACCACACAAACCCTTGGGGAGGGGAGTACTCACAGAAGGACTGATTGGATGGGCCGGAGAAATCCTGGTAAAAGCATACCGAAGTCGCGAAAAGTCCATTCCCGATGCGACCCTTGCTGCTCATCAAGACATCTACCTCCCCCGTATCTAAAGGAAATACTTAATCAAACTATTACGCAGAGTGCTGGAGGTCCGCACTGTAGTCTCCGTTCCCAGAACAGTTCGTGCTCCAGGACCATGTTTCGAGGTTGTAATCAAAAGCACTTGGGGGGCTCTCGAATGTGCGTGCCGTTGAAGCGGTGTTCTTCAGAGTAATAGTCGGAGAAGACGACAGCCCACAGGAAATATTCGCTGTATATCCCTGCTGCCTGAGTGTATACGAAGTGAAAAGTCCCTGGTAATCAGCTGGCAGGGTTGGAAAATCGGTGAGTTGTGTCCAAGCCGGAATGGGATTCGCTCCTCCTTGTTATTATCTGTTATCTCTCTTCGGGCGCCCCGTGAGAATCGAATCCATACTTGCCTGTTGATGAATTAAACTGCCCGATGAAAGCAGGGTATCCAGGATGGATGGAAACCGACACCGCTGATCTTCCTGCCTGAGAAAGGTAACCTGTGATGTTGGCCACTGCTCTGGAGTCAGGGTTACACGATCACCACGCATTATCATTTAGCTCACGGAATCCGAAGCTCTCTGGAGTCAGAGAGAAATTCCGGCTTGCTGGAGCGACGGACGGAAGCAGTGCATGGGTAAGGAGAAGATCAGAAACGGCGGGCTTGAGCAAGTCGAGCTCCTGTCCAATCGACGTAAAATTTTGGACAACCGGTACGGGCGTCAGCAGGTTCGACCATCTGCAAGTTGAACGTCAATGTTTAAGCACGATGTCACCCCACTGGCGATGTGACATACGCTGTTGTCAGGAGATGAATCACGGTGACCCATAACACAGACAGGAGTGTCCACCATATGTGACGGCGAGGCCGGAGAAAGACAGAATTTCTGGCGAGTTGAATCCATGCTGTCGCCGTGGACAGGCGAATCCCACGAGAAAGACGAAACGTTAGCGCGTGTTGGACGGTGACTCCTAAAAGACTGTCTGGATAGTGAGTCTCGTCGACGTGGAATGCAACTGGAAAGAGACTCGCCACGCTCCGATTAACCCAAGCACCGTGGACGTTACTGTCACGATTATGTTTGTATCAAATGGGTTTTTGAGAGTCCAGCTAGCGAGGTTATCTGGAAACCGGATTATTTTCTTGGTGGCCATGACTCCAGCAAAAGTCCATGTGAAACTAAACAAAGTCACTTGCATGGACATGGCGATGGCGGTGATCCATGTGCGGGAGAAAGTAGGACGCAGGAGTTGATGTGCGTTGAACTTCTCCAAAAGCGGAGTAAGATACTGTGCTTCCGAGTTGGACATGGCAATAGATGGAACCGACGGTCACTGCTACGACAGTAAGCAACGTTAAATAGGCACTTGGGTGATGGACTCGTGTAGGTGGAAAATTCCGCCAGGAATCACATACTGCATGTGCACATCCAATCGGAACAGCCAGGAGAAAACAGGATCCCTGCAGGTGCATAGCTATGTGCGTTTTAATGTGGGCGATGGGCGTGCGTGCGTGCTGTAAGCTGTGCAAGTTAGGCGCCATGTGATGGACGCGGTTGCGGCGATATCTTTGGGCCGAGGGCGGCCGGTCGTGTCGCGTATAACAGAGTCCAGACAGGGCACAGGTAAGGGACCCTCGTCTCTGACTGGGGTGTGAAGGGTGAGGGAGATAAGTGTCGGAGGAGAGAAATGGATACATGCGGTATAGCCTTGCGCAAGATGGGGCTGCTGCAGAGTGTCGAAGAAGCGCGTGAGATATCGTTTTCCGTTCCCATTGGCTCGGAGGAATGCAAATAGCGAGAGGAGGCGTCTGAGCGGGACCAAGGAAGGATCTAGACCATCCAGAAGACGACGGGCCAGGGGAACATCAGGATGGCGACGGTATGACCTTCCGCACGTTGTTTTGTGTGACATAAAGAGATCACTGGCAAGTTCCACGGTTTGAAAAAACAGCTCCAGATGCATATGTGGACCAGCGTCGCCTTTGTTTTTGCATGGGATAGTAAGAGTCCACAACAACAGCAATGAGAAAACGTTCACTTTTACGTGTAGACATGGAGCGCACAAGTTTTTCCGCAGGAAACACCAAGGTCAGTGGTTGGAATAGGAATTTCCGATCAGCAATGGTGTGCTGTACATTGAAATTCACTGGCAAATGCTGTACTGCGCGCAGTTCTCCTTAGACTCGTCCCACGCTGTCTCACCAACCTGATTGCGGGTTGCTGTTGTCCTTTCACGTCGCTCCCCCTTCCGATTCCTGTCTCCGTTCCTGATCCATCCCTCCGCCCCCAAACCAGTGCCGATCCTGTCATAATTTGGGTGACCCGGTCCGGGAACAGAGATGGCCGGCCCGGGATGGCATCGACCCTTCATCCGACATTCCAGAGGGATACCGAAGCCCATCATAACTTGGCATTCACCATCATCCTCGACAGGTGTGATGAAGAGAAAACGGGAACGTTTTGTCCTCGATTCAAGTCCGAGCGCATCCAGGCAGAGCTCGAGATGTTCGTGCGGGTGCCTACAGGTACTCTGTAGAGCTGGACGACGGTGAGGCCAGTCCATTCCGGCCTTATCTTCTCGGTGACCAGTATGGCTGCAAATCTCGGCATGTTTGTTTCGCTGTTCATAGGCTCACATCTTGGAGGTGAAGCTCGTACTGACGGAAAGCGAATCCAGTGCGCCCGAGGCAAGTGCTGAAATCAATGCACCGACGACAGGTTTGGGGTCTCGAAAACTGCATGTAGTCACGCGGGTCGTTGAGAAAACAACACGGTAGGTCGTTGCCCCGACAAAGGGGTAACGGTATTTGCCATTCATTAGTGCGCAGTGGGCCTGGCATGTTCGGTGTAGAGAAGGTTTCCACTTTAGGGTACCCATCATGCCTCGGGAATCGGAGCGCCGATCGGGAGAAGGACGGCGCGCGTAAGGAGTGCGTTGGGACGTATCAAATGTGCTCAGTAGATGGACAGTGAATAGTGCCGAACTCGGAACGGTTTCCAAGCAGGTCGGTAACCATCGCCGCCCACCATCGAGGTAGTCCGTTATATCGCTTCGTGCGGGGGCAAAAGGGGTTACAAGTCTTGTATTACACGCGCAGAGGTAAAGGTGGCACAGAAACCCAGAGAAGGCGAACATGCAGAAGATGACGGGAGACCAGATGAGAAAGTAATCGACTGAGTAGGAATAAAGGGTTGGATGATTAACAAACAAGTAATGGGCCGTCGTCGCAGGCTCCTTACGCGCCCGAAGCAAACTCGACCCTACTGGCCTCATTGGTGGTGCCATCAGCACGCGCGTTCAACACATACTGACCCGCGTCTGTCACAGCGAGCTCAACCTTCAGTTCCCCGTCAGTCCTTGGTGTAGACAATATGTTTGCAAGGTTTCCCACGGACGATGCCTTCAGGATGTCCACGAGGTTCGTCGGATCGAACGCGGCAGCATTGCCGCCCCTCTCGGATGGGCCAAGAACCGCGCTCTGGCGCTGGGCTTCCAAAAGCACGTAAATGGCAGCCCCCACGGTTGCCAGGGTGACCAGCGTGACAACCGAAAGGGCTATACCATGCGTTCGGGAATGAGACCTCCAACCCATGGTTTGCACGCTCATGGTACCACTGATTGGGATGGTCATATTATCAGGAAGAGGCTGCCCGTCGGATAATAGGTACGTCTCGATGGTACCACGTGTGACCTATTGAACGTTGTCAGCTTTGATTGCATGATCGGACGAAAGCATTACAGATCCCATATACTCAAAGATTCCTCGCAGGTATTGTTCCTGCTGGACCATTAGGCGCATATTCCGAACAAGAGTCGCACATTTGCTTACCACGACTGGTATGATGTCAACGGTGGGATCTAACAAGTACACCGCTTCAAGAGGATCATCAGCGAACGAATTCGAATACGGTCCTTGAGCGAAAAGGTAAGCCGCCCAAATTATGGATGCTTGGATCGAGGCCAAAGGCCACGAATTTTCTGGAAGTATGGTTTGGTCCAGGACGTCATCGACGGTTGCGATCCCGCTCCCATTGTACTGTACTTGGAGTGTAGTTACTATTGGAGTGAATTGGCAGACAATCGGCAGATCAGGGTTGGTTGCAAAGTAGGACAGGTTATAACCAGAATTATTTGGCGACTGCATGAGCAGCACTGCCGTATCACGGAATATTCAGACCAGCGCGCGGGCTCAAACGATGGAAGAACTCACGGAAAGACTGACCCGACGAGCCAGAAAAGTCTTGGTAAAAGCATACTGAAGTCGCGAAGAGTCCATTCCCGATCACGCTATCATTAGCCTTCAAGATATCAACCTCCCCAGTATCTACAAGAAACATCAGATCAGACCATCAAGCAGAGCGCTGGCAGGTACTGACAGTACTCTTTGTTCCCAGAGCAGTTCGTGCTCCAGGACCACGTTTCGACAGTGTAATTAAAGCGATCAAACGGCGTGTTGAACGTGCGTTCCGCCGAAGCGGTGTTGTTCAATATGATAATCGGAGAGGACGATTGAGTACATGTCACGTTTGCCGAATATCCTTGCTGCACGAATGCATATGACGTGGAGAGTCCTTGGTAATTCCCTGGCAGAGTAGGGAAGCCGGAGAGCTGATCTTGGGGAGGAATAGGACTTAACCCTCCTGATCATCATCGTTAGCTCTGTTCGGCGCTCTAGGACGTTTGAGTCCATACTCGCCTGTTGATGTGTTAAATTGGCCGATGAAAGCAACGTATCCGGGATCGACGGATACCGACGCAGCTGATCTCCCCGCCTGAGAAAGGTAACCTGTGATGTTGGCTACTGCTCAAGAGTCAGGATGTCTATAATTGCCACGCGTGTATTTAGCTCACAGAATCCAAGGCTCCTAGGGGTCAGGGTGAAACCCAGATCTGTCGGGTCTGGGTAAGGTAAATCTACATGTGCGAGAGTATAGTTGGACAGGGCAGGGTTGAGAAAGTCGAGGTCCCGTCCGGCCAATGGGAACTGTTGGACAACGATTTCGGGAGTCAACAGATTCGACCATCTGCAAGCCAAACTTTAAGGTCAGAAATGATGCTAACTGGTTTCACGTACGCTGTGGTCAGAAAATGGATCGAGACGACCCACAGCAGAGACAAGAGTGTCCACCACAGGTGACGGCGAGGTCGGAAAAAGAGGGAGTTTCTGGCGAGCTGGATCCAAGCTGTCACGATCGACAAGTCGATCGCACGAGAAAGACGGAACGCAAGCGCGTGTTGGACGGTGATTCCCAAAAGACTGTCGATCTGGCTTGTTAGTCTCATCCACACGGAATGCAGTTAAAAAGGGACTTGCCACGATGTAGTTATTCCCAGTACCGTGGACACCGCCGTGATCACCATGTTCGTCTCACTTGGGTTATTGCGAATCCAGTGAGCTACGTCATCTGGAAGCGCAATGATGTTGTCGTCCATCAGGAATCCGACAAAAACCCATACGAGACCACAGAGAACCGCCTGCGTAAGCGTAGTAAGGACAATGACCCACGTCCGGGAGAAAGATGGACGTAGGAGTCGAGGGGCGGGCAGTCCCTCTAAGAGAGGGGCACGATCCTGACTCTCCGAGGTCTCTTTGGACATAGTGATAGATGTCGCCGACTCTGACCACGGCTACGATAACGAGCAAGGTTAGATGGACGATGGACACAGGGTGCCTGATACACGCAGAAGTTGCGAGGCCCACGATCCCGGGGCCGCTCCGGTATGATGTTGGCGTGGGCATGATGAAACCTGTGACGATGACGAGAACGAGCGCCTTCCTTCTTTTAGTCTCATTCGAACTAGATTTCGGTTCTGAATCCCAAACAGGAGGGCGAAGTGGACGAAGAAAGGCAGACGGGATAGCTAGTGGGAAATCTTTAGTGTCAGCTGATGTTTCGGTGACCAAGATGTTATCCTATACGAGTGCCCGACGATCCACATACACCGCCTGGTGGCTTAACCTTGCCGCTTGGAAGCGCAGTCCACCTTCTCTGCGCGTCCCCAATGTCGTACATTAATCGATCCGCCCTCTCTACCACTGTACTCCGTCTCTGCTTCACCACCGACCCAGACGTGGATGCAGCACCTGTTTCCCCTTCGTACTCCCTCCGGCTCGCTGCTCAACATGATCTCCTCTTCCCCGTAGTCCTACTCTTCCGCGCGTTCGTCCGCCCTACCCAGAAGACGCCTCGGCAGGCTCCTGTTGCCACCCGGCGTAACTGTGGCTTCGGGCACGCCCGGATCCCCAGGCACTGACAAGAGCAACGGTTGACGGGGATACACAGGCTCACGTGCTCGCTCAGCAGGCCCTCTTCGCTGCACAGCGCTAACGCGATCAGCGACTCAGGTTTTCTGAGACCAGAATGAGTGCCGCCGTTCTGACCTGACCAAAGAAAATGATGTAACAACAAGACGGACAATGCTGTTCGGACGGCACGCCGCGAGTACAAGAAGACGGGGCCCACTTGACCCCTCGTACAAGTCTGAAGAGGGCCAGACGTGCATACGTATATATATATTCAGCTTACGCTCCAAAAGCAAACTCGACTCCCCGTAACCTTGCCGAGACCAGTTGTCAGCGCTTCAGCCCTGTGTGGGGGACAAGGCAAAAAGCACCACAGAACTCAAAGGCTCCACATACCTAACAAGTGGAATGTTTGCGCACCAAATTAGCGCGACGTCACCGTCGGGAGGCGTGGAGTTCGACAACGCCGCCTCGAAGGGAACGCCATCTCCAAATACACTAGGATACAGTGCTTGCGCGAGAGCATGCGCTTGCGTCTTGCATTGAGACAAAAGGCCAAGAGCTATCTGAAAGCAGGTGGCTTTCAACCTTGTACGTCGTCGATCAGGTGTGCACTGAGCGTGTCTAGGAGTAAGTAGGCATCATATTAGAGCCATCCACGTCGGAGACAACGCATTGGACTTGCCAGAGGTCTCGCGCCTTGGTGAGGAGGGTGACCAATGCTCAGCAAAACGAAGTTCAATGGCTAACTAACTACTTGCCAACTCTCGGATTCTTTCGCCAGGGCCTCTGGCCACCGCCGACACTGCCTTGCTCTGCCAGTGGCTCCGCCAGCTTCGCCTCACCTCGCCACCGTCATCGCCTGCTACCGAGGTAGATATACTAACACACGCGCGCGATAGATTATCGTCCATGTGCATGATATATGTGGACCAGAGAACAGCCCCTAGCGTGAGGTGGCACTCACTTGGTTGACAAGCTCAACTCGTCCTTGCACCCCATCCACGAGGAACATGGGCACGGTCGGATCTGATCACAGAATGTTAGCGTCGATCAGAGGATTGATTGTCATTCGTCGTCGTCGCGTTCTCGAGCTTCAGGCGAGGAGTGACTTTCCAAATGGAGGGAATGATCGATCGATGAAGACAGTGAATGATCGAATGAGTAGTACAAACGATAACAACGACATACGAGTGAACGATAGACTGTCCCATGGCAAACAAATGCGAGTAAAAATGGAGCACCACATGAGAGAGGCTGGACAAAGGATAGAGAAAGTAAGGTTCTTTGCACTCCTCAAGCATCGCCCTTGAGCGTGTCGGCGTCATCGGCGCCATAAGCTAGAGCGTTCAACACAGGCTGTCCACCGTCTGTCACAGCCAGCCTAGCTGTCAATTCCTCGTGCCCCTCTTCTGCCTCACATTCCGACAATTTGTTCGCGAGACTCCCCTTGGACGACGCTGACAGAACGTCTATAAGGGTCGTCGGATTGAATGCCGCAGCACTCCCCCTTTCGAGCGCGTCGCGAATCACTTTCTGGTTGTTGGCCTCCAAATATGCGAAAATCCCAGAGGCTGCCGTCACTATGGTGACCAGCGTAATGACTCCAAGGGCGATACCATGCGTTCGTGGGTGAGGTCTCCAGCCAATTGTTTGCATGCCCATGGTGCCACTGATTTGGGTGGTCATATTATCAGGAAGACCCTGCGAGTAGTTCGACTGGATGGTGTCCCGTATGACCTATTCGACAGTGTCAGCGCCGAATGGAGGACAGAACGAAAGCAGTACAGAGCCTGTGTACTCAAGGATTCCCCGCAAGTACTGTTCCTGCTTGACCATTAGACGCGCATACCGGACGGGGGTCGCACATCTGCTTACCAATACTGACGTGGATACACTAGGATCCCCCATCGCTGTCACCACTTCGAGAAGGCCATCCGCGAGCGAATTTGAATATGGTCCCTGAGCGTGGAAGTAAGATACCCAGATTGAGAAGCCTCCGATGGACAGCAAAGGATAGGCATAATCGGGGAGAGTGTGTTGCTCCAGGACGCGGTTGACGTTTACAAGACCGCTACTATTGTAGTGTACCTCCACAGTGGTGATCATCGGAGTAACTTCGCAGACGATCGGCATACTGAGTTGGGCTGCAGGGGGCCTGCCATAACTGGAATTATCGGGTGACTCCATAAGAACCACTGTCGCAGATGGAGCATTAGACGACTAGGCCTTTAGAAAAACGGAGAACTCACGGAAAGACTGGTGCGACGGGCCGGAAAAGTTCTGGTAAAAGCATACCGAAGTTGAGAAGAGTCCATTCCAGTTCCAGGAGGGAGTCTGAGAAGGCAGGCCCAGAAGAGACTCAAGAAAGGATACAATGCTGGAGAAAAAGTCTTCATCGCCGCTGAGGATAGTTACATTCCCTGTATCTGCAGAGAATATCAGGTCATGTTACCAAACTAAGTACAGGAGATACTGACTGTACGCTCCGTTCCCGGAGCAGTCAGTACTCCAGGACCAGGATTTGAGAGAGGCAGAAGCCCCTGAGGAGCTCCTGGATATTTGTTCCACCAAAACGCTGTTTTCCAGAGTGACAGCCGGAGAAGACGTCGTTCTACATGATATATCGGCTGTCAATCCCTGCTGCTTAAGTGTGTACGGCGTGGGGATATCTTGGTAATTCTCTCGACGATCAGGGAAACCATGGAGCTGGTGTTGAGGTAGCGCGAAACTCACTCCACCTTGTTTTACTGTCAACTCTCTGTGGCTCTAGAATATTTTAAACCATACTTGCCTGTCGATGAATTAAATTGGCGTATGAAAGAGGGGTATCCGAGACCAAGGAAAGTTGCTGTAGCCGAACTTCCCGCCTCAGCAAGGTAACCTGTGATGTTGGCCACTGCTCAGCGCTCAAAAGTCAGTGGTACACGATTTCGACACATTAATTATTCGGCTCACGAAATCCAATGTCTGCCAGGGTTGTAAGATTGTAACTTTGATCTGTTGGAGTGACGTATGGAAGCAGCGCGTTTGAAGAAAGAAGTTCTGAAACGGCAGGTTTGAGCAAGTCGAGTTCTTGTCCGGTTGACGTGAAATTCCGGACAAACATTTCGGGTGTCAAAAGGTTTGACCATCTGCAAGATGGTCATCAAGGGTAAATGTGATGTCACACTAGTGGCGGTTTCACGTACGCTGTTGTCAGAGAATGAATCACAACGACCCACAGCATAGACAGGAGCGTCCACCGCAGATGGTGCAAAGGATGGAAGAAGAAATCGCTTCTAGCGAGATGGATCCAGGCTGTCACCGTTGGCAAGCGGACCCCCCGAGAAAGCCGGAACGTCAGTGCATGTTGAACGTTAACACCCAAAAGACTGTCAGGCTCACGGGTTTCATCTATGTAGTATGCCACTCAAATTTGGGGACTCACAATGATCCGGCCAATCCCAGCGCCGTAGACATCAATGTGACGACAAAGTTTGTCTCGCTTGGGTTTTTGTAAACCCAGAAGGCCAAATTGTCTGGAAGCGGGATGGACTTTTTGGCCATCGTGACGGTAGCAAAAACCCATATGAGAATGCAGAGTGTGACCTGCATGACGACGGTCATGATAGTGATCCATGTACGGGAGAAAGTGGAGAGCTGGAGCTGAGGTGTAGTGGATTTCGCTATAAGAGGAGTACGATCCTGGTTATCCGAACTGGACATGATAGCAGGTGAAACTGAGAGCCCCTGCTACGATAGTGACAAGTGTCCAGGTTTAATAGGCACCCCGAGCGGTGCGGTACGCCACCGTGACTGTGAGGAATGGATTAATGTCCTATTCGCCTCATCATAACTGGAAAACCCTGAACCCTAGCAAAGACATGGGCGCCGGCGTATAGCGCGTGCCTTATTACCCCTAGTATGGATGTGCACGATGTTACAATGTTGACAACCAGATTCTGAGCCTCGGATTTACCCGTACTTACTGGGCAAGCAACACTAATCCAAAAGTAAATGCGAACGTGCCGCATCCTTGTAGCCACTACATAGGCGCACAGACTTGCACTTTTACAGTGCGGGGAATGTGTCGACGGTGTCCGTGTGTCATTTGGCAATGGGTTTGGCATTGACAATTTGGCAGCGACCCTTCGATGCGAACGTACGCTGCATAACGAATAGTTCCGATTGTGAGTCAGTGACACGAATGAAAGGGGAATGCGAGCGTCCATGATTTGAATTTAAATGTACTTGGTACGCAGAGCGGGCATAAGCGCTGAGCAGTGAGATCGTGGCACCAGCTTGCCATGATTCATACGTGAAGGCCTGCTGGAATAATTATCTAGCATACCCGCCCAAGGGCTCCACCTGGATATCTTGCTCCGTAGATACATATGCTCTCGGCGTACCTCTAGCCCCCATTTACCGGTCCCCAGGTACTGTCGCTGTCAATCCCACAAATACAAGTCACGGCAGAGCAACCCGAAACTGGGTTGGACACCCCCTCACCACCTTCTATGATTTTGTCAATGATAGCCTGGTGCTAACCCCCCTGCCCCCGCCAATACCAATCCAGACGGGCTGCAGGCAGAGCGCCGGAACCATGCCCGTAGCCGACCGCTTGGCGAGGCAATAGCCCGCAGAGCACCCCGAAGTCAAACACATGCCGTCATCCGTAAGTCAGGGGAGTGCATGCCGTCAAAAAATGAATCGCGGTGAGCCACATCACAGACAAGAGAGAAAGTGAGGTGTACGAATTTGGGCACAGGAGACACCTCTTTACGGTCCCAGGGTTTCACGTCGGACATGACCCAGGTGATGAAATGAACAAGCACTCGCTGCCGGGGGAGTGGGAGGTCTCATTTGACACCTAGGCGAGCGGCTCGCCAAAGACACGATGTTGGCCGCCTCGCTGCGACGGTAACATCGACGACCCTGATCACGCAGCATACGGGCGCTGTGATCGTGTTTAGAGCGGGCAAATGGATGTTCCAAGCTGTGTGGTGTGCCTTGTCAAGGACCCTAGATTGTGATTCACATCGCATAATGTCCGCATCAAATCCCACCAGGAACACGAAACGGCGGCTAAAAACGACGAGCTGGCAGTCAGCGAGTGAGGGCACAGACCTACTCTGGTAACGGTTCCTAGAAGTTGGATTTGTTAGACTTGTGCGACGTGTCCAAGGCAACAGAGGCCAGTAGCAGGTGTGCATCACCTTGAATTTAGGATTTCGCAGACAAATTCCATAGCCCTTGCTAACAAAAAATCGAGCCCCGAGTCCAAACCCTTCGTACGTCACTTCAACGTTACAGGTTAGCGCAATGCGAGTGTCTGTGCTGACAACTTGGCCAAGGCGAACACGAGGACGTGGATGCCTTATCCACAAGGATGATCGGTTCTGCACTAATCACAGGAAATACACCATTGAGATGGCCCATGCTATTTGAACGGCAGGGGACGTTTCAGCGAAGATGGCAAATGAAGGAAAAGGAACTTCGGTGGGGCGGTACGAGGCCATGGTAGTTACCTACCAGTACTACAAAATGGGGACTGCCTCAATAGCCAAAAGGTATACAACACCCGTCGGGCATCGTGCCCTAGTGATCTTCCATCTGCAACTCTTCAGGAGCTGATCGAACTGATCAATGGTGCGCTCCATGGCATTGAGTGCCACATCATCTGTTTAGACAAACAACAATGATAAGGTATCTAGCCACAGACACGGTTGAGACACGTACCAACATATCAATGATGTATAGCATTATGTTTGGGGTGCCCCAGCTAGCGACAAGGGGAGCTGGCGCAGCTTTGGACATTGCAGAGAGTTAAGTGCCATACTTTGGATCGTGGCATGCATAGGGTATGATCGACTTATCAGAATGAGTTTCGTTTTCGGTGTGGCTGCGTCTCAGGATCTTCTCGCAGTGTTCATCTGGCCAGTCATGCAAAATGACCCTCATAAAGAACACGGAGGCATCCGTCTGTGGTTGTGCCGTAAAGAAGTCATGCGCCACACACAGCAGGTTCAATACATCAGTGAAGCGCTCTAACCAGATCGCGTCCCTCACCTTCGAATCTAACCCTACCGGTCGAAGGTGCCTCTGGCATATTCTGGTTCCACGCTTGAAATACGATAGGATCTAAGAAGTGGCCAAGCTGCTAACTTTGAGGCCGTCTTCTACCACTTGCGGGAGATCTTGAATAACAACGTTCAGGTCGTTGAACGCTTGCGCAAGGGACCGGCGATACCGTTCCGACACCACCCCCGACGTCGACGACTAGCGCATTCTGAGTTAGAGACTCCCAGTCAAATGCTATCGTTAAGCCGTCGTCAGGACATGGATAATATCTTACAAAGGACAGGGGGAGAGAATCACCTGTCAGTACCCCTTCTTTAGGTTGGAAATTTCTCAAAGCGATGTTAAACCTCCCTCGTCTGAATGCCTGATCCGGCCGGCTAACAGAGCCCTATCGGTGTTGAGGGGCCTCGTGACTGCTGCTTTCACGATTTAGCGGCCTTCGGATCAGCTTCATTCTCCCAGAGATATGTGGATCATTTGAAGATTTCATTGATACTGATAGAGATGGTCAAGTTTGTTCTTCTGAGTCGCGGTGAGCACTCACCTGTGACCGGCCACTGCCCCAAATCCATGTGTATTATCGAATCTATGTTCAAGGCTTCACAGAACTACGTTAGCAAGAGATGCGAGCGGCCATCAGAAAGGGGAGCACACTCTGCGATAATATCTCTACTTGACTTCATCGTGTCAGTCATACTCGAGATACGGTTGTTCGCAAAAACATTGGGTTTGATTTCGCGATAGACATGCCCAGTCGCCAAAATTCTCAGGCACCTCGCTGCGTGTCACGAGCTCAATATTTCGCGAACTGCGATAATGGCGGCCTTACCTAGCTTCTGAGCGTCCGCGCCATTCTTTGCAGCCATATCGTTAACATGCCGACCCTAATCAAAAATAAATCTATTTGGCACGTCATAAAAAAAAGCAACATTGAAGAACATGCTTCGGGTCCTGCCACTCGAAGAATCTCTGTAACATGGGATTCGAGGCAAAAACGGAAGGCTACAGATCTGCAGTGTTATGTTATCATGTTCACCAAACGATGTCGATACGACAGTCAGACTCACTCCTCCGATAGCATTGTGTGCATTAACATGAGGCGGAGCGAGAATTGCGCACAAATGCATTGCTACGGCACTGATGGTAGTAGCCGCCTCGGCTGCTGCTGGGTCAGATCTGAAAGCCTTGGATGCGATGTTGAAAGGGATTTGCGGGTCAGGGACATGAGCCTCGATCGCTGCGCATCCTTCCTCGAGAGTTTCGACAGACTTGGTGATCAAGTCGAGTAACTGATGGATTTGAGAAGACATTTCCGGACGCAATCCAGTGAATGGCAAATACTGGGACCCGTGTCGTGGGTTTTATCTTGGAAACATTTGTTACGAAACTTGAGAACTCGAGGACCCTGGGTCATGGTGCCGACATGTGCACTGAAGTACCGACAGCTGACAGATCGTTGATTGAGCTGGGACCTCCCAGAGGCAATGCATTATTATCTTTCAGGGATGGGCAGAACCATTTGGTTCCCAGCTACAAAGTAGTACTTGTGTCTTGTGTTCGGGAAAGGTTAGCGATGACGGTAACCACATACCCACGTGTACGGTGTCTGTCGAAATAAGTGCAACGACCGTCTGAAGCATGGCGAGAATGGGAGCAAGGCAGGAGCTGCTGCACATGTGGGACGACGCTGTAGAGACCAGGACCGTCCGTCTGTCTGTTGTCGAACTATCGATTTGTAGTACGAGTCTATTAGGACTCCAGTCGACGATGTACGAGACTAGATTGTTAGCTACCTGTAGTACGAGTGTAGTACGTGAGTAGGGTGCTATGTGTAGTGTACAGTAGGTGCTTACCCCCAGTCGACGATGTACGAGACTGGAGGAAGCGTGATAGACGGGCGCGTGTGCTGGTGGACGCATATCCAAATATGGTAACCCAGTGTAAGTATGGAAATTATCCAAGTGTTCACTAGCTAATGGGTTGATCTCCAACACTGTTAAGTTGAGAGACCCTGTCGTCTAGAATGGCGAACGTACGTTTTGCTGAGCGCTGGCTAATTACAAGCATGTTCGTCCAAGGCTCACGGATAACTTGATCAGCAAAGCTCGACCAGACTTTGTCAGCGATTGCTAACTTTGGCTGACTTCAGCGAACTTTTGAAGACGCTCCGACTGGACTTTACAGATCGAAACCCTCTGCGCGTCCCCGCCATCGCACGCGCCTCCAGACCCTCCTCTCCTTCGTGAACCGATTCGTCAAGTCTGTCAACCGCCATCTCCGCGTCGTCGTCGTCACTGCTGCCACGAGCCTTTGTGGAGTTGTAGCGCGATGTTCCAACAGGCTCTCAACGGGTTGTTGAAGCTCTTGTTTGTCTTCGATGATCTCCCTAGCCAGCGCTGCCCTTGCTCCATATTTTAGGCGACCCCTCGTGTCCGTTCAGATGCGACTGCGACAACAGCGATCACGAAGACACCTGGATGAACCTCCTGACACTCGATTTGGCTCTCGACTTCGTCTGCTGGTTTGTTCAATGTCAATGACTTGAGCTTCCAGACGGGCACTGTATGCGGGACATACTCGGGACCAACAACGCCAGTCGGGCCTATTGCACAAACATCACCACTCGTCCGTGGAATTCTGGATTTTTCCAACCGGGTTGGGTAGTCATGCGTCGGCGAATCAACCCGCCATTCTTCCAACTCGAATGTGGGGACGTTCCTGCCTAGCATGAGTAGGTAAGTCACCCTATTCGAGTTCTGATCAGAGACACTGTCAACCTGTTCCTGTATAAGCTCTTGTTGCCGTAGTCACCGCCTGCTTCCAGAAGTGGATGCAGTGTGCGTAAGTGAACGTTGTTAACCATGATCTAGGATAGGACGAACAGGGTATAGAACCTAAATACTCAATCCTCGGAGGTATTATTCCTGCTTGATCATTAAATTTGACTGGTTTACTCAGGCCAGAGAGTGTGAATACGGAGATGCTGGAATTCCGCTGGTTTACTTGGAAGCGCTGACGACCTCTGAGCGTCCTCACCCTGCTCCCGCCTCAACATACCCGCAATTTCGTGTACCTACCGATACCGTCGTCTTTGCCAATCGTTTCTGTCTCCGCTTCATGCAGAGCTTTGTTTCCGGTCCTTCGTATGCCTTCTGGCCCGCTGCTCAATGCTGAAGGCACTTCGTGTCGAGGACTTATTCTTTTTGCCGATTAAACGCACCACTTGGAATACGCCTCGACAAGTATGGCTTCTGGAAGGACCAGGTCCCTCAGGGATCGCCGACATGGACGACCGACAGGGATATCGCAGGCTCACGCTCTCGGGTGGTGTTCACATGCTGACTCTGCTGGTGCTGTTTGCTGCGCATCTTCAACACGATCGGCGATGTAGGCATGTTGGACTTTGTGATCGCAATAAGTCCCATTGTCCTGACCTGATCAGGGAGAGAAGTACGTCTACGGGACGGTCCACGCTATTCAGGCGGGCAAGTACGAAGCACGAAGACGGAACTTCCTTAATGCCTTGAAGAGGATCACGCATGCCTACATGGTGTCTCCCCAGTTTGAGCTACATTAGTCAACTATCCCCTCTTCTCCTCCATAAACATGCACTCGTCAACACGTACTGCCCAGGAATCTACTTTGTTGTACGACTTTCTCGTCCCCGGGCAAGTAAGAGCTGAGCGAGAAATTTACATGAGCTATGGGGCAAAAAGCGAGTAAGGCACCGGAACAGCAACTTGAAGTAATGTCAGCGGAGGACAGAGTACCATACCTCAGGCCTCAGCCATCGCTAGCACCTTGCTCTCGCTGGTAATGCGCGGTCCTGGCAGCCCCACTTTACCCCTCGCCACTGTCATCGTCAGCTTTCGAGGCGAATGAAACGCACGCACGATGGATTATTGTTGATATGCATGATATAGACTAGCTAGGCGGTCTTCAATGCGAGGAGTTACAGTCGCCTCGTTGGCCGTTGACCATGCTTAATCCATCTACGCACCCCCTTCTACGAGGAACACGGGCCCCATCGGACGTGATCACAGGATGCTATCATCGATCAGAGAATTGTTCCCGCTGGTCGTCGTCGCGCTGCTTCGGATAAGTATGAGAAGAGTCGCGAGAGAGACTCTTGTAAATGGAGGGGATGATCATGAGTAGTACCAACGATAGCAACAACATGCGACAGAACATCATACGGGAACGGAGGCGAGCAAAATATGGAGTACTCCACGGAGAGGTGGGACAAACGACAGAGAAAGTTTTTGCACTCCTCAAGCATCGCCCTTGAGCGTGACAGCGTCATCGGCAACGTCAGCAAAGGCGTTCAACACAGGTTGACCACCGTCTGTCACGGCAAGCCCAGCCGTCAATTCCTCGCGCTCCTCTTCAGCCTCACATTCCGACAATTTGTTCGCGAGACTTCCCACGGAAGACGCTGACAGAATGTCCATGAGGCTTGTCGGATTGAACGCAGCAGCACTCCCTCTTTCGAGTGCGTCGCGAATCATTTTCTGGTTGTTGGCCTCCAAATGCCAGAGGCTGTCGTCACTACGGTGACCAGCGTAATGACTCCAAGGGCGATGCTATGTGTTCGTGGATGAAATCTCCAGCCAGTGGTCTGCACGCTCATGGTACCATTGATTTCCGTAGTCATGTTATCGGGAAGTGATTGCAGGCTCGATTCAATGGCACCGCGTATGACCTATTGAAACATGGTTAGCGCTGGGTGGAGGATAGAACGAAGGCAGTACAGAGCCCATGTACTCGAAGACTCCTAGCTGGTACTGTGCCTGCTCAACCATTAAACTGGCTTACCAGACAACAGTTGCACATTTACTTACCAAGAGCAGCGAAGGGTCGCCACTAAATTGGGGATCTATCAATTGCACCAATTCGAGAGGCGCGTCGGCAAATGAATTTGAATACGGTCCTTGAGCGATCAGAGATATTGCCCAAATCGAGAAACCTTGAATCGACAGCAAAGGCCAAGAATCATCTGGGAGTGGGGTCTGCCCCAGGACACGATCGATGTTTGCGAGGCCACTGCTATTGTACTGTACCTCTACTGTGGTGACCATCGGAGTAAATTCGCAGACGGTCGTCAGATTGGGGTTGGCTGCAAAGTAAGTTTCACTGTAGCCCGAATTCATTGGTTATCGCATGAGGACCACTATCACAGCAGGAGCCTTAGACCATGCGGGCCCTTCGAACAATGGGGAGCTCACGAAAGGACTGATTCGGCGGGCCAGAAAAACCTTGATAAAAACACACCGAAGTTGCGAAGAGTCCATTCCCGATGGTGTCGCTGCTTGTCAAGAGGTTAATCTCCCCTGTATCTAAAGGCACTGAAATCAAACGACCAAGCGGAGTGCTGGAGGGACCAACTGTATGCACCATTCCCAGAACAATTCGTACTCCAAGACCACGTTTCAAGGGTGTAGTCAAAAGGACCAGTGGAGGTTTCGAAAGTGTGTGTCACCGAAGTGCTGTTGCTCAGAATGATGGTCGGAGAAGATGACGTCATACATGATATGTTTGCTGTAAAACCCTGCTGTATGAATGTGTACGACGTGGAAACTCCTTGGAAATAATCTTGAACAACGGGAAAACCAGAGAGTTGAAATTGGGGAGCCGCGGGGTTCACCCCTCCTGATTACATTATCGATTCTCCTCAAATATTTGAATCCATACTTGCTTGTCGATGAATTAAATTGGCCAACCAAAGAGGGGTATGTAGGATCAAGGAACGTCGATGTAATTGAATTTCCTGCTTGAGAAAGGTAACCTGAGATGTTGGCTACTGCTCTCAAGAGTCAGGGTTACACGATTTCACAGTGATTATTCGTCTCACAGAACCCAAAGGTCGCTGGGGTTAGAGAGTAGTTCCGACCTACTGGAGTGACGTACGGAAGCAGCCCATTGGAAAGAAGAAGTTCTGAAACGGCGGGTTTGAGCAAGTCGACCTCTTGTCCCGTTGTTGTGAATTTATGGACAAATATTTCGGGGGTCAAAAGGTTGACCATCTGTAAGACAGACATTGAGGGTAAACATGGTGTCACGCTACGGACAGTTTCACGTACGCTGTTGTCAGAGAATGAATGATAATTACCCACAGCACAGACAGGAACGACCACCATACATGACGCTGAGGTCGGAAGAAAAGGGCATTTCTAGCGAGCTGAATCCATGCTGTCGCCGTTATCAAACGGACCCCCCGTGAAAGTCGGAATGTCAGTGCGTGTTGAACGGTGATACCTAAAAGGCTGTCACGCTCGCGAGTTTTATCCACGCAGCATGCCACTTAAAAGGGACTTACAACGATCCAGTCATTCCCAGTGCTGTACC
>JBBPKC010000028.1:0-104829 GCA_038089055.1 Tylopilus aff. balloui | reverse complement strand
TGAAGCACATGTAGTTCGGAAGAACGGGAACGGAGGCAAATGAGAAACGGAAGTCATAGGAATTTACTAATGTCAGTCCGGGCAAAGTAAACAAGAGAGAAAAGTGGAAAAGAGTCCGGAGTTATGCTGGAGTATGTCTGGAGTGTCCGGAATTGGGCTTTGAGGCCCGAATATGACACAAACTACATATGCTTCATCCTTTAGTATTAGAACTACTCCAATGTCATTGCTCACTCAGAGCATGATCCTAAGGCTCCAACTCAGTAGAGCCAACACTTGACACTTCTAGTACATACTTCATTCCAACTCCGGACTTAGTCATTCGGTTTTCCCTCCATATATAAACTCTGTAGTTTACTGCCTGTAGACCTCAGTTTGAATATTGACATAGACAATCGACATAGATAACCGAGTCTATCTTCCTCTCGTTCTCCTATGATCTTCGTTAAGGGCTTGACACCCTCTCTCCTCCCTCCAACCCTCAGACCTCCGGACCCCAGACCTCCGACCTCTGACCCTCCATTTGAAATACTGGGGCATGATTCCGATGCAAGGGTACACCACATAAGGTGAAGCCAATGCCCCACCTACCTCAACTCTGGAGTTCCAGAGTTGTGCAGGACTTAGTCAGTTCACTCTTAACAGTAGTGAAATACCCAGACTTTATACCTCACAGGAGATTTTCATGCTCCGCTCCATTTTTTCAACTCCATTAATCAATGGTATCACGTGAATCTCAAGGGCCTTCAAGGGTTCAGGCCTAAGAGAGGGATACTGTCATATCCTGGGCTTCAAAAGCCAACTCTGGACCTTCTAGGTAAACACCGGTATAACTCTGAACTATTTCCTGTCTTCTGCTCCATTCATTTCTTCTGAACTGACATTAGTAAATTCCTATGACTTCTGTTTCTCATTTGCCTCCATTCCCATTCTTCTAAACTACTCATACTCCCTTATGCTTCACCCTTCAATATTAGAACTACTTCAATGTCATTACTCACTCAGAGCATGATCCTGAGGCTCCAACTCAGTAGAGCCAATACTTAACACTTCTGGTACATACTTCATTCCGACTCTGGACTTAGTCATCTGGTTTTCTCTCCATATATAAACTCTGTAGTCTACTGCCTGTAGACCTTAGTTCAAATATCAACATAGACTGTCGACATAGACTGTTAACATTAATGACCAACTCCTGATCCTCTCCCTATGACCCCTTCTGAGGACTAGACATCCTCTCTCTGACCTCTAACCTTTGACCTTCTGATCTCTGACCTTCAACCCTCTACCCAAAATCCCAGGACTCTATTCCATTGCAAGAGTGCACCACATAAGGTGAAGCCAACACCCTGCTCACCTCAACTCCAGAGTTCCAGAGTTGCACAGAAGTCTGTCCGTTCACTCTTAATAGTATTCAAGATACTCAGTGAAGTTGGTATAGAATTCACACTTCTTGGGCTTGGTATAAAGTCCATGTTTTCAGAGATGCCAAAGTACTTCCCGGACATGCTCTTTGTGTGTTATATGGTCTTCAGAGAAGATGAGGATGTCATCCAGATAGACAATAACAGAGATATCAAGAAGATCTGCAAAGATGGAATTTACAAACTGCTAGAAAGCTGCAGGGACATTAAGAAGACCAAATGGCATTACTAGCCATTCATATGATCCATAGCATGTTCAGAAAGATGTTTTCCACTCATCTCCGACAGTGATATGGACCAGATGGTATACATGCCAGAGATCAAGCTTTGTATAGATCTTGGCATGGCTTGGAGTGTCTAGGAGGTCAGAGATGCAGGGAAGCAGGTAGCGGTCTTTCTTTGTGATCTTATTGAGTCTGTGGAAGTCTACATAGAGACAGAGTGAACCATCCTTCTTGGGGACAAAGAGTACCAGGGCAGCATGAGCAGAAAAGAAAGGGTGGATGAAGCCCATGGAAAGATGTTCATTGAGGAACACTTGGAGAGACTCGAGTTTGGATGGAGAAAGGGAATATATGGTATCTATCAGAGGGGATACTTCTTTTTCCAAATTGATCTTTAGATCAAATTCATGATGCAGGGTAAGTTTGGATACTTTGCTCTTGCTGAACACATCCACGAAGTCCTAATACTCTGGAGGGACTCTAGAGAGATCAACTAGGTCAGAGATGGCGGAGGTGAAACGAAGGTTGCTTTCCTGAGGGCAAAGTGTCAGCATGAACTGTATGGAGCCCTCAAGGCAGCAGGCAAGTGCAAAGGCAGAAGCACTGATAAGTGTGATGGGTGGTGTCTTGCAATTGGAAAGATACAGTGAATCAGTGAGGATGGAGTCAACTGGAGGAGTGAATTCCGGAGGCTGCAGAGATAAGCTCAGGAGTGCTGGCAAGGGGTACTCAGGTACTCAGAACAATATACTGCTAGAAACTTAGTCAATCAATGGATTGTAGTGGGTGAGCCAGTTGTGTTCTAGAACAAATGAACAAGAACCATCCAGCAAGGTAATGTAGAATGTCATTGAAGTGATATCACTGGTTGGGAAGCAGATGGAGAGGTTGATGGCTTGAGTAATGGTGAAATTCGAGGTTCCATCGAACAAACAGAGAGAAAGTAAGGGGACAGGATAGGTTAAAAGTCCATTTATATTGACAAAATTCATATTTATAAAACAATCAGAGAAACTAGAGTCTATCAATGCAGGAAAGGGGGGAATTTCACATGTGGCTAGGGAAATGGGGGGCATAAGCAATTTCAGATCTAAGAGAGTGGATGCATTGAGTTGGAGCTCCTTTGATGCACAGGAAGAATTAACACAACCTTCAGTCCATGTGGAGTCATAGAGGTCACAAACTATTTTTTTACCTTGACGGAGGCCTCTAGTTTGGTCTCTAGAGTTTCGGCCTTGGTAATATGGCCTTTGGCTGCATGGGACATAGACTTTATGCATTCATTGGCCTTATGCCCTGCTAGACTGTAGAACATACAGAGGTTATTGTCAAATCAGCACTTGCACTTGGCTGCTATGAGCTTTCTATCCTTTCTGAGCTTAGATGACAAGTCTGGCTTGGGAGAAGCAAATGCTCCGGAGTTATTGGAAGTACTGGTAGACTTCCCTTGGGACTCCTTAGGAGAGCTGAAAAATGAGGCAAAGGAGTTATCAGACATCTTGGGAGGGTTGCTAGGAGGTTTTGTCTGTCAGCTAATCTCTGATTTGTGCTCCCAATAATGAGCATTGATGGTGTGGGTGAGTTGGCAGAGTTTGGAGAGGGTGGGGGATTTGCCTATGCACAATACCTCATCCTTGATGTGGTCTAGAAGGCCATTTTAGAAATGATGCCAGAGGACACCTTCTCCATATCCCTGGACTTGGAACATGATTTTGTTAAACTCTACAACATATTTGTTGATTCTTTCATTGTTAAGTGATTCAACTGGTACTTTGCATCTTCAACAGGATCATGCAGTCTGAAATTGGTCTAGAGCTCTAGGACAAACTCTTTGTAGTTGTCCATCCAGATGGGGTGAAGTGCTAGATCTTTCATCTGGAGGAGGTCTGGTTTGAACCATTCCAGGGCTATACCTTTGAGGTATAAGGCAAAAGTGACCTTAGTGCGATCAGAGACAAAGGCTTTTGGGCAATCTTGGAAATTTAGTTCACATTGGACTAGAAAGACCCAGAGTTTATGGGAGTCTGTCCCATCAAACTAGTCCAGTTCTCGGACTTTGGTCTGCTGTGAAGATTTGGAGGATTTTTTCTTGGAAAAACAGACAAGGACCCAAAGGGCGCTTGCCAGGTTGGCAAGAGTATCTTGCAGGATGCATTCTTTATTGTCATCAGATTCGGGGTTGAGATTGTCCCCTGGGAAGTCGAAGTTGTCAGAGGGGTCATCTCTGGACTCATCCAGGCCTCCTGGGTTGCCTCAGTTACTAGGGGTATGGAAGCTAGGGGGTTTATCTTCATTGTCCAGTTTCTCAATGTGTGCTCTGGGAGTAGGGGATTGTGGAGAGGCACATGCCTGTGATACGGAAAGGGTATTGCGTCGAGCGGAGAAGCTGTGAAATTGTTCAACAAGATCTGGGCCTTGGTGACTACTACCAAAGGCATTGAGTAGGTTAAAGTGAGGGAAAGTGGGGAGGTTGGCAATCGCTCTGGTGCACAATCTGGTGATGCAGGTAACATTAGTGGTCATAGCTGGATCCAATGCAAGAGATAGTTCGAATATACTGTTAAACTTTAAACTAGATAGATGGAGAGAACTCTGGGTATAACTATGGAACTCCAGAGTTTGGTCAGAGGGGTGGGACTTTGGCTTCACCTTATGTGGTGCACCCTTGCAAGGGATCCATGTCCCAGATTTACAGGCAGAGGGTCAGAGGTCAGAGATATATCAGAGCTTAAGTCATGCAATGACTTAAGAAGTTTGATTGAGAAAACCTCAAGTTCTAGAGGGGTAGTTATCTTGATATTCAAACTGAGAAGATATGGTATAAAGTATGGAGTTTATATATGGAGAGGAATCAGATGACTAAGTCCAGAATTGGAAGAAAGTATATACTAGAGGGGTCAGAGGGAAAATGATTCCAGAGTGCAGCCTCAGAGTTGTGCTCCTAGGTAAGCACTGGTATCTAAGTGAGAAATGGAATGTAAGGAGATGAGTAATCAACAGAGTCATGGTAAGTTAATAATGTATGGGTTCAAGTGTATTAACTACAAAGAAAATGCAAAACAGTCTAGAGATATATCAGAGTAGACTGTCATATCCGGGCCTCAAAGCCCAATTCCGAACACTCCAGACATACTCTGGCATAACTCCAGACTCTTTTCCGCTTTTCTCTCTTGTTTACTTTGCCTGGACTGACATTAGTAAATTCCTATGACTTCCATTTCTCATTTGCCTCCGTTCCCATTCTTCCGAACTACATGTGCTTCATCCTTTGGTACTAGAACTACTCTGATGTCATTGCTCACTCGGAGCATGATCCTGAGGCTCTAACTCAGTAGAGCCAACACTTGACACTTCCAATACATACTTCATTCTGACTCTGGACTTAGTCATCCGGTTTTCCTTCCGTATATAAACTCTGTAGTTTACTGCCTGTAGACCTCAATTCGAATATCAACATTGACGACCAACTCCTGATCCTCTCCCCATGACCCCTTCTGAGGGCTTGATGTCCTCTCTTTGACCTCCGACCCTCTAACCTCTGACCTTCTGACCTCTGGCCCTCTGACCTCCGGTCCTCCAACCTCCGACCTCCAACCCTCCACCCGAAATCCTGGGGCACAATTCCGTTACAAGGGCGCACCACATAAGATGAAGCCAACGCCCCGTTCGCCTCAACTCCGGAGTTCTAGAGTTGTACAGGAGTCCATCCGTTCAGTCTTAACATAGACCTGGAATGTCCAGAGTTGAACTTCTATAGTTCTGGGATATAACACTAACCCTTTAACCTCTGACCCCCATTTGAAATCCAGGGCTTAATTCCTTTGCAAGGGCATACTATATAAGATAAAGCATTGCCCCATTTGTATCAACTCTGGAGTCCCAGAGTTGCACAGGAGTCCATTTGTGTTAGTCTCTAACAGGCCCAATGTTTAACACTAATCTAGTATATGATGCACACTACAATTATATGAATAAATTAGATCTTGCTTTGCTGGTATTAAGAGTAAACTGACTAAGTCCTGCACAACTCCGGAACTCTAGAGTTGAGGTGAGCAGGGCGTTGGCTTCACCTTATGTGGTGCACCCTTGGAACGAAATTGTGCCCTGGAATTTCAGACAGAAGATCGGAGGTTAGAGATCCAGGGTCTGGAGGTCTGAGGTCTGGAGATCTGAGGGTTGGAGGTCTAAGAGTTAGAGGGAGGAGAGAGGGCATCAAGCTCTCAATGAAGATCACAGGAGAACAAGGGGAGGATAGACTTGATTGTCTATGTTGATAGTCTATGTTGATATTCAAACTGAGGTCTACAGGCAGTAAACTACAGAGTTTATATATGGAGGGAAAACTGGATGACTAAGTCCAGAGTTAGAATGAAGTATGTACTAGAAGTGTCAAGTATTGGCTCTACTGAGTTAGAGCCTCAGGATCATGCTTCAAGTAAGCAATGACATCGGAGTAGTTCTAATACTGAAGGATGAAGCACATGTAGTTCGGAAGAACGGGAATGGAGGCAAATGAGAAATGAAAGTCATAGGAATTTACTAATGTTAGTCTGGAAGAAATGAACAGAGTGGATGATAGGAAATAGTCCAGAGTTATACCAGTGTTCGCCTGGAAGGTCTGGAGTTACCTTTTGAAGCCTGGGATATGACAGCTGGGATGTATTATAGTATGAATCTTTAGCTTCAACTTTGCTCTATTCATCATGTGATTCTGTTAAGGTACTTACAAGATATGGCCATTCCAAGATAAATACCTCATGGACCAGTTTATATACTTTTGATTTAAAGATTGAAATCAAGCTATATTTGGCTTTGTTGATGTTGCAAACAAAGATCCATCTATAAATACTTTGTCTGAGTTTCAAAATACTCCTAGACATCCTTACTTTCTACTTTTATTATCATGCAATCTCTTATAGCTGATTAAAAGGTTACTATTCTTGCTTAACTTGATACTGGCCACTCAGCTTATACTATTGCCACTCAGCTTGGTATTGGATGTGCCACTGTATCAAGACTATCTTCCCAAGAGTGCCCAGGCCTTCAAAAGTCCATTGGTAGATGACCATCCAAGCTTTCTTCTATCAATATTTGTCATACTATTCATCTCATCTTCTTTTGTAGTGTAGAGAATGCTGTTCAAGTGACCAAAGCACTCTCTAATCTTACTAATCAACCCCTCCATTTCAATACTATTTACCACCACTTAAAAAAGAGTGATATGAAGGCTGTTTCTAAGCTAAAATGACCTCTGCTTTTACCAAAGCATCATAAAACCCAGTTGGACTTTATATATACTCACAAGGATTGGACTATAGAGGATTGGAAAAAGGTGATATGATCTGATAAAACCAAAATCAATTGCTTGGGATCAGATAAAAAGAAATGGGTATGGAAAAAGCCAGGTAAAAGGCTTAGTAATAGGCTATAGAGGGTACCATTAAGCAGGGTGGGAGCTCTGTGATGATTTGAGGATATATGACCTGGAAGGGAGTTGGCTATGCTACCAAGATAGATGGTAGGATGGATGGTGATCTTTATCTTTAAATTTTGAAGAATGAACTGCTAAAATCCATGCAGTATCATGGTCTCAATCCTTCTAACATTATCTTTCAGCAGAACAATGATCCCAAGCATACTTGTAAAAAGGTTAGAAAATGATTGAAAGAGCAGGATTTTAGAACTATGGTATGGCCTGCACAGTCTTCCAATCTTAACCCCATTGAACATCTCTGGTAGTACCTCAAAAAAAGACCTGTTGAGTATAAAATCTCTCCCAAGAGTATAAAAAAGTTATGGAATAGAATTCAGATAAAGTGGGAGAAGATACTAGTTGTAGAGTGTCAAAAATTGATTGAGAGCATGTCTAGGAGGTTTAGGCAGTGCTCAAGGCAAAAGAAGGCTATACCAAGTACTTATAATATCTTTCAAATCAAAAGTATATAAACTGACCCATTGTTAAACTCTAGACTAGACAGGCAGATAAACTCTGGTTGTAACTGCAGATCTTTAGAGTTGGTCAGAGAGGTGAGACTTTGGCTTCACCTTATGTGGTGTGCTCTTGCAAAGAATCCATGTTCTGGATTACAAATGAGGATTGGAGATTGAAGATAGGTTAGAGCTTAATTGGGAGAACTTTAAGTTCTGGAAAGAAGGTGGTTATATTGAGTTTCAAACTGAGGAGATATAATACAAAGTATGGAGTTTATATATGGAGATGTTGGATGACTAAGTCCAAAGTTGGAAGAAAGTATATACTATAGAGATTGGAAGGAAAATGATTCTAGAGTATAGCTCAAAGCTGTGCTCCTAGGCAAGCACTGGTATCAGGGTTGTCTAAGCAAGAAATGGAATATAAAGATATAAGTAACAGCAGAGTCATGGTAAGTTACTAATGTACAAGTCTAAGCATAGAACTACAAAGGAAATGTGAAATGGTTTGAAGTTATATCGAAATAAATCTAAAGTCTCTGAAGTTGGACTTTGGAGTTCTAGGATGTGACACCCATTAAGGTATTCATCTTATGTAATGGTCATATCTTGGCAATACCTGAACAGAATCACATAATATATAGAGCAAAGTTGTAGTCAAGAGTTCATACTATAATATATTCTATTAGAGCAAGATATAATTCATTCATATGATTGTGGTATGCTTTACATACTAGATTAGGGTAAAACATTGGGCTGGTTTTTGTAGTCACTGTATTTCAAACTTCCCTAGACCAGATAAAAGATAAAGAGTAGTATAAGATAAAAAAATTATTGCACATCAAGAAACTACTACCAAATGGTAGTATCCATAGGACCAAGTGGAATTGGGTATCCATCATTGGAAAACACATGGGAATCTGAAGCCAATTTGGCACATGTCAAGTGAATCCTATTTACTCATAAGCAAGCTAGTTACTTCTAGATCTGCCAGTTGTCATGCTTTCCCTCCTGCTTGCAGCCACAGTCTACTCTTTCACCATCTTAGCAATTGCCTCCCTTCTTTACCAAGTCCTATATCTTTGCATCCTCATCCCTAGTCTACTTCTATTGCCTCTTAGCCATAAATACAGAAGAAAATATCCAATTTCATTTAACCTATTCATCTAGCTATCATTACTGATATTATCTTGGCCTAATTACTCCCTCACTTCTCATATGTTTCAAGCTACTACACATCAGATTGATCCTTCTTTTCTATCCATTGAACACTATTGCTTTTTTTACTTACATATATTCTTCTTTCCCTCAATTTACTTCATGTTATTGAGCATGCTATAGAGCATGAAGGGAATACCCTATACCCTGACTTGATTTCTTGATATATCTAGCTGCAGTTGCCTTGATTGTAGTTTGTCCAGGCAACTAGCCCATTGATTTCACAGTTGTTTTACCCCCACTTCATTAGACCATGACCAAGTTTATTAGACACATTTCATAATAAAGGGTTTTTCTATTATATCTATTCCCTTGAGCTAAACCTTTTATTCCCATACTTTAGACCCTTGTTCAGAATCCTCCATGAGCTCCAACAAATGGAGCATTTGAAATAAACCTGCCCTTCATCTCCTGTAGTCATCTTGCCTATTTTCTCTTATACCCCTGTTCATGAAGATTTCCCCATCAATGTTAGATCCACTCACAATCAACTCCTCATTGAGTTATCCAAAGCCAATCAACACACCCTCAGTGGTCATCCTCTCATCTTGGCATTCCCAACCCTTGGTTCTTTTCCTTTACTCATAGTAGACCATTTCTATTGTTATCTCTAACATTGTATGTTTTCAGTGCCAAGGTTAAGGTCATCTATAAATCCATTGCCCTTAGTACTAATGCACAGCTTGTTATATATATATACCAGGCCATTATAAATCTCAATGTCTCACCATTCAGTGCAACTTCTATTCCATGTGGGAACACTTAGCAAGGTTCTGCCACTGTTGCCAATATGGAGTTTGTAACTAGTTCAGACATCTCATAGATAACTATATACATTCACTTTAGACCATCATTATAGAGACACTGGAGCCCAGAGACTAAAGAACATATATCATTGGGATTTGAAATAGAGTTTCAAACATACTATGGAAGTAATGCTATAATTCTTGTTCTTTATTATAGCTTATATCTTTTTCTTGTCAAATATCCCCAGGGATTTCCATTTATCTTATACTTTGTTGAACCTGTATTGCTTATTCTATAGAATCAAGCCTTTATCTTGTCCATGCTTTACTTCTTACTTATCTCTTTTTAATAGACTATCTGTTCTTGTACCCTGTCATATCCCAGGCCTGAAAGGCTAACTCTGAATCCTTTAGATGTACTCTGGCATAACTCTGGACTCTTTCCTGCATTTCTCTCTTGTTTATTTGCCTGGACTAACATTAGTAAATTTCTATGACTTCCATTTCTCATTTGCCTCTGTTTATACTACTCATACTTTATTATGTTTCATCCTCTGGTAGTAACATCACTCTGATGTTAGTGCTTACTAGAAGCATGATTCTGAGGCTCTGTCTTAGTAAAGCCAACATTTGACACTTCTAGTATATATTTCATTCCAACTTTGGACTTAGTCATCTGGTTTTCCCTTCATATAAATACTCTGTAGTTTTGTCATATCCTAGGCTTCAAAAGCCAACTCTGGATCTTTTAAACAAACTCCAATATAACTTCAGACTATTTTCTATCTTCTGCTCTATTCATTTCTTCCAGACTTACATTAGTAAATTCCTCTGATTTCATCTTCCCTTTGCCTTCATTTCTATTTCTATTCACCTATACTACTCATACTTCCTTATGCTTTGTTCATTGATATTAACATTACTCCAATGTTATTGCTTACTCAAAGCATGATCCTGAGACTCCAACTCAGTAGAACCAACCTTTGACACTTCTAGTATATACTTCATTTTGACTTCGGACTTAGTCATCTGGTTTTCCCTCCATATATAAACTCTGCAGTTTACTGTCTGTAGATCTCAGTTCAAATATTAACATAGATGACCAACTCCTAATCCTCTTTCTGTGACCTCTGCTAAGAGCTTGATATTCATATTCTCTCTCCTCTCTTCGACTTGATGTCCTCATCTCTGATCTCTGACCTTTTAATCTCTGGCCCTCTAATCTCTGATTCTTTAACCTCTAATCTCTGACCCCCATTTGAAATCCTAGGACAAGATTTCTTTGCAAGGGTGCATCACACATGGTGAAGCCAATTGTCATATTCCGGAACTCCAGAGTCCAACTCTGGACATTCTGAGTCTACTCTAATGTATCTCTGGACTGTTTCGCATTTCCTTTGTAGTTAATACACTCAGACCCATACATTATTAACTTACCATGACTCTGTTGATTACTCATCTCCTTACATTCCATTTCTTGCTTAGATACCAGTGCTCACCTAGAAGCACAGCTCCAAGGCTGTGCTCTGGAATCATTTTCCCTCTAACCCCTCCAGTATATACTTTCTTCCAATTCTGGACTTAGTCATCCAATTCCCCTCCATATATAAACTCCATACTTTGTACCATATTTCCTTAGTTCAAATATTGAGATAACTATCTCTCCAGAACTTGAGATTTTCCTGATCAAACTCCTTAAGTTGTTGCACAACTTAAGCTCCAATATATCTCTGACCTCCAACTTTCTGTCCATAAATCTGGGACATGGATCTCTTGCAAGGGCACACCACATAAGGTAAAGCTGAAGTCTTACCCCTCCATCCACAGTTACACCTGGAGTTTTCTCTGCTTATCTGGCCTAAAGTTTAACAGTATATTTGAACTCCCTCTTGCATCAGATCCAGCTATGACCACTAATATTACCCATGTCACCAGATCACATACCAGAGTGATTGCCAACCCCCTCACTTTCCCTTGCTTTAACCCACTCAATGCCTTTGGTAGTAGCCACCAAGGCCCAGACCTTGTCAAACAATTCCATAGCTTCTTTGCTTGATGCAATATCCCTTCTGCATTGCAGGCATGTGTCCCTCCAAAATTCTCTACTCCTGGAGCACGCAATGAGGAACTGGACAATGAAGATAAATCCCCCACCCTCTCTGAACTCCACCAACTTGCTCATGCCATCAACACTCATTATTGGAAGCACAAATCAAAGGTTAGCCAATAGACAAAGCCTCCTAGCAACTCTCCCAAGGTGTCTGATAACTCCTCTGCCTCATCCTCTGGCTTCCCTAAAGAGTCCCAAGGGAAGTCTGCTAGTGCTTCCAACAACTCTGGAGCATCCACTCCTCCCAAGCCAAACTTGTCATCCAAGCTCAGAAAGGACGGAAAGCTCACAGCGGCCGAGTGCAGGTGCCATTTTAACAATAACCTCTGTATGTTCTGTGGTCTAGCAGGGCATAAGGCCAATGAATGCACAAAGTCTACATCCTGTGCAGCCAAAGGCCATATTACCAAGACCAAAACTCCAGAAATCAAACTGAAGACCTTTGCTGAGGCAAAAAAATAGTCCACAACCTCTGTGACTTTGCATGGACTGGAGGTTGCATTGATTCTTCCTGTGCATCAAAGGAGCTCTAACTCAACACATCTACTCTCTTAGATCTGAAATCGCTTATGTTCCCTATTTCCCTAGTCACATGCGAAATTTCCCCCTTTTCCATGTTGATAGACTCCAGTTCCTCTAAATGTTTTATAGATATGAATTTTGTCAATATAAATGGACTTTCAACCTATCCCATTCCTTCACTTTCCCTCTATTTGTTTGACAGAACCTCGAATTCCACCATCACTCAAGCCATCAACCTCTCTGTGTACTTCCCAACCAGTGATATCACTCTGATGACATTCTATGTCACCTCACTGGATGGTTCTTGTTCACTTGTTCTAGAACACAACTGGCTCACCCGCTACAATTTATTGATTGATTGGGTTTCAAGCAGTATATTGTTCCAAGCACCCGAGCACCCCTTGCCAGCACCCCCAAGCTTATCTCTGCAGTCTCTGGAATTCACTCCTCCAGCTGACTCCATCCTCATTGATTCATCATGTCTTTCCGATTGCAAGACACCACCCATCACACTTATCAGTGCTTCCACCTTTGCACTTGCCTGCTACCTTGAGGGCTCTGTACAGTTCATGCTGACACTCTGCCCTCAGGAAAGCAATCTCTGTTCTGCCTCTACCATCTCTAACCTAGTCAATCTCTCCAAAGTCCCTCTAGAGTATCAGGACTTCATGGATGTGTTCAGCAAGAGCAAAGCATCCAAACTTGCCTTGCATCACAAATTTGATCTAAAGATCAATTTGGAAGAAGGAGCATCCCCTCTGATGGGCACCATATATTCCCTTTCTCCATCCAAACTCGAGTCTTTCCGAGTGTTCCTCAATGAACATCTCTCCATGGGCTTTATCCACCCTTCTTTTTTCGCTCATGCTGCCCTGGTACTCTTTGTCTGCAAGAAGAACGGTTCACTCCATCTCCACGTAGACTTCCATGGACTCAACAAGATCATGAAGAAAGACCACTACCTGCTCCCCCACATCTTCAACCTTCTAGACACTTCAAGCCACACCAAGATCTATACAAAGCTCAATCTCTAGCATGCATATCATCTGGTCCACATTGCTACTGGAGATGAGTGGAAAACATCTTTTTGAATGTGCTATGGATGATACAAATGGCTAGTAATGCCATTTGGTCTTATCAATGCCCCTGTGGCTTTCCAGCAGTTTGTAAATTCCATCTTCACAGATCTTCTTGATGTGTCTGTTATTGTCTATCTAGATGACATTCTTATCTTCTCTGAAGACCACACAAGACACAAAGAGCACATCCAGGAAGTACTCTGGCGTCTCTGAAAACATGTACTTTATGCCAAGCCTGAGAAGTGCAAATTCCATATCGACTCCACTGAGTATCTCAGATATCAGTTCTCTCTGACTGGACTTTCCATGTCCCCTGAAAAGGTAAAGGCTATTGTTGATTGGCCTAAACCCCAAAAAGTCTGGGACATCCAGTTCTTTCTAGGATTCACAAACTTCTACTAGCAATTCATCACTGATTACTCTGGACTTGTTGTTCCGCTCACTCACCTGACCTGCAAAGGCACTCCATGGAATTTCAATGATGCCTATCACTCTGCTTTCCAGTGCCTCAAAGATGCTTTCATCTTCACTCCCATCCTCAGCCATTGGGTCCCCGATGCCCCCCTAATCGTCAAGATAGATACATCCAACTACACCATCACTGGCATTCTTTCCATCCAATGTCTGGATGGTAAAGTCCACCCTGTCACTTTTTGCTCCCACACCCTCTCCGCTCTGGAACTCAACTATGATACCCATGATAAGGAATTGCTAGCCATCCATGAGTCCTTCTAGACTTGATAGTACTACCTTGAGGGCTTCAGAACTCTAATTGACATAGTTACAAATCACAAGAACCTAGAATATTTCACAACCACCAAACTTCTGACTCAATATCAAGCCTGGTGATTGGAGTTCCTTTCACAGTTCAACATGGTCATCTGCTTCTGTCCTAGATGCCTGGGTGCAAAATCTGATTCCCTTACTAGATGCTGGGATGTCTACTCTAAAGAGAGGAATAGAGACTACACACAAGTAAATTCACATAACCTTCAACCAATCTTCACCCAAGAATAACTTGCATTGTTCCTCAGGGCAATAATTTTAGCAACTCCAGTTCTCTGGGCCAGTATGTTGTTTGACATTGAATCCCTACACAATAACATCCTATCCACTCTCCCCTCTAACTCTATTGCCTCTCTTCATATGTTCACCTCTAAACTCCCCAACTCTCACTGGACCATCAACTTCAAAGGCTTTTTATGCCTAGATGATTGCATCTATGTCCCTGATGCCAACGATCTCCACCTTTGAGTCCTCTGATACAAGCACGATCACCTGCTTTCCAGTCATTTTAGATAAAACTGGACATTGGAACTCATCCACCATGAATACACCTGGCCGGGCATCTGGACCTTTGTCAAGAACTATGTTTCATCCTGTACAGCTTGTGCCCACGCCAAGGTCCCTAGACATAAGCCCTACAGGCTCCTAAAGCAGCTCCCTATTCCAGAGAAGCCATGGAACTCAAATGGTATTAGGGATTGTGGGCTCTAGCTGAGAAACATGAAAGATCAGATACACAGACTTTATATTCTCTGGGAGCTAGAGTGAACAAAAGCATGCTGGCTTGAGCTATGATTTCATAAGGATCTAGATTCTTTTTGGAGAGTTTCTTAGAGGGGTACATGGAGTGGAAGTATTTTTGCCTTGACAAAGATCTAACTACTGACTATGAAGTCTGGTGCTGGAGTTCATTTGGTGTCTGCAAGAATATTGTTGCTAAGCTAGAGCTATTTCTTCATGGAGGAGACTATAAAGGGAGTTGAGGTTGTATTTTGAATAAATGGAGATGTTTGGATGATATCCCTTGTTGGCAAAGAATGGAAAGATACCAGTGATAGTGTTTAGAGCATTGTTATAGGTAAACTCTGTGAGAGGCAGGAGCTTGGACCAGTTATCTTGCTAGTAGTTGCAATAAATTCAAAGGTACTTTTCTAGGATCTGGTTCAATTACTCTGTTTGTCCATCACCCTCTGGATGGTAACCAGAGATGAAGTGGAGTTAGATATCTAGGGCTTTCCTGAAAGAGCAAAAGAAATAGGAGATGAACTCCAAGCCTTGATCAAAGATAATATGTGAGGGAACTCTATGTTTAGAGAATATGTGAAGTAGGAATAGCTTTGCTAGCTCCAGAAATGTCATCTTATTGTTAGTCAGGATGAAAATACACTGTTTGAACAATCTGTTCATAACTACAAGAATGGCAGTATGTCTGGAGATTGGAGAGAGCTGTTTAATGAAGTCCATGGAGATTGAATTCCATGGCTTTGTCATATCCCAGGCTTCAAAAGCCAACTCTGGACCTTCTGGACAAACACCAGTATAACTCCAGACTATTTTCTATCTTCTGCTCCATTCATTTCTTCCGGACTTACATTAGTAAATTCCTCTAACTTTCGTCTTCCATTTGCCTCTATTTTCATTCTTTCAGACTACTCATACTTCCTTATGCTTCATCCTTTAGTATTAGAACTACTCCGATGTCATTGCTCACTCAGAGCATGATCCTGAGGCTCTGACTTAGTAGAGCCAACACTTGACACTTCCAGTACTTACTTCACTCCGACTTCGAAGTTAGTCATCTAGCTCTTCCCCTGTATATAAAACACTACAGTTTACTGCCTATAGACCTTAGTTTGAATATCAACATAGACAACCGAGTCTATTTTTCTCTTGTTCTCCTATGACCTTCATTGAGGGCTTGATGCTTTCTTCTCTCTCTGACCCTCAGACCTCTGACCCTTAGATCTTTGACCCTTAGATCTCCAACCCTCAGACCTTCAACCCTCAGCTGAACCTCCAACCCTTAGACCTCTGACTCTCAGACCTCCAACCCTCAGACCTCAAACCCTCAGACCTCAGACCCTCAAACCTCTGACCCTTAGACCTTCAACCCTTAGATCTCCAGACCTCAGACCTCCAAACCTCAGATCTCTGGATCTTAGACCTCTAACCTTCGACCCTCTGCCTGAAATCCTGGGGCATGATTTCATTGCAAGGGTGCACCACATAAGGTGAAGCCAACGCCCCGTTCACCTCAACTATGAAGTTTCGAAGTTGCATAGGACTTAGTCAGTTCACTTTTAACAGGCTTCTCTAGAATAGAGAGTTATTTCAAGAGCATATAGGGTTTATATCTGGGGATCTTAGCATGGGCACAGGCTGTACAGGAAGAAACATAATTTTTGATGAAGATCCAGATGCCTAGCCAGGTATATTTGTGGCAAATGAGCTCTAAGGCCTGGTTTTGTCTAAAGTGTCTAGAGAGTAGATGATCATGTTTGTACTACAGGACTCGGAGATGAAGGTCATCTACATCTGGGACATAAATGTGATTGTCTAAACATAGAAAGCCTTCAGAGTTTATGGTCTAGCAGAAGTCTGGGAGTTTGAAGTTGGACATGTGGATGAATGCTAAGGGATTGGAGGGAAGTGTGAACAGAATGTTTCTATGAAGGAACTTGATGTCAAACAATATACTAGCCCAGAGGACCAGTGTTGCTAAAACATTGCCCTGAGGGATGATGTAAGCTATTCTTGGATGAATATGGAACAGAAATTCTGGGGGTTTATGAGCATGTAGTTCCTATTTCCCTCTTTGGGATAGATGTCTCAGCATCTAGTGAGGGAGTCTGTTATATCCTGGGCTTCAAAAGCCAACTCCAGATCTTCCAGATGAACATCAGTATAACTTCAGACTATTTTCTGTTTTCTGCTCTGTTCATTTCTTCCAGACTTACATTAGTAAATTTCTCTGACTTCTATTTTCCATTTGCCTCCATTTCTGTTCTTCTGGACTACTTATACTTCCTTATGCTTCATCCTTCGGTATTAGCACTACTCCAATGTCATTGCTCACTTAGAGCATGATCCTGAGGCTCCAACTTAGTAGAGCCAATCTTTGACACTTCTAGTACATACTTCATTCTAACTCTGGACTTAGTCATCCAGTTTTCCCTTCATATATAAACTTTGTAGTTTACTGCCTGTAGGCCTCAGTTCAAATATCAACTTAGATGACTAACTCCTTATTCACTCCCTATGATCTCTGTTGAGGGCTTGACATTCTCTTTCCTCTTTTCAACTTGATATACTCACTTCTGACCTCTGACCCCCTGACCTCCAACCTTCTGACCTCTGGCTCCCTGATCTCTGGATCTCCAACCTCCAACCTCCAACCCCATTTAAAATTCTAGGGCAAGATTTCTTTGCAAGGGCATACCATACATGGTGAAGCCAATGCTCTGTCTGCCTCAACTCCGAAGTTTCAGAGTTGCACAGGAGTCCATCTGTTCAGTCCTAACAGAGTCAGGTTTTGTACCCAGGCATCTGGGGCAGAAGTGGATGACCATATTAAACTGTAAGAGAAACTCCAATCACTGGGCTTGATGCTGGGTCAGGAGTTTGGTGGTTGTGAAGTATTCCAAGTTCTTGTGGTTGATGACTATGTCAATTAAAGTTCTAGAGCCTTCAAGGTAGTGCTGCCAAGTCCAGAAAAACTCATGGATGGTGTCATATCCTAGGGCTTTAAAAGCCAACTCTAGATCTTCTGGACGAACACCGGTATAACTCCGGACTATTTCCTGTCTTCTGCTCCGTCCATTTCTTCTGGACTTACATTAGTAAATTCCTCTAACTTCCGTCTTCCATTTGTCTTTGTTCCTGTTCTTCCAGACTACCCATACTTCCTCATGATTCATCCTTTGGTATTAGAACTACTCCGATGTCATTGCTCACTCGGAGCATGATCCTGAGGCTCTGACTTAGTAGAGCCAACACTTAACACTTCCAGTATATACTTCATTCAAACTCTGGACTTAGTCATCTAGTTTTCTTTTCATATATAAACTCTGTAGTTTACTACCTGTGGACCTTAGTTCGAATATCAACATAGACGACCAAGTCTATCTTCCTCTTGTTCTCCTGTGACCTTCATTGAGGACTTGACGCCCTCTCTTCTCCCTCCAACCCTCAGACCTCTAACCCTCAGATCTCCGACCCTCAGACCTCCAACTCTCAGATCTCTGGACCTCAGACCTCTGGACCCTGGACCTCCGACCTCTGACCTTCCACCCAAAATCCTGGGGCACGATTCCATTATAAGGGTGCACCACATAAGGTGAAGCCAACACCCTGCTCACCTCAACTACAGAGTTCCGAAGTTGTGTAGGAGTCCATCCGTTCAGTCTCAACAGATGGCTAGCAATTCCTTGTCATGGTTATCATAGTTAAGTTCTGAAGTAGAGAGAGTGTGGGAGTAGAATGCTACAGGATGGATTTTACCATCCAAACATTGGATAGAAAGAATGCTGGTGATGGCATAGTTTGAAGATGTCTGTCTTGATGATCAAAGGGGAGTCAGGAATCCAATGTAATAGGATGGAAGTGGAGGTGAAAGTGTTCTTGAGGTGCTGAAAAGCAGAGCGACAGGCATCATTGAAATTCCACAAAGTATCCTTTTGAGTGAGATAGGTGAGCAGAATGACAAGTCTAAGGTAGTTAGCAATGAATTTTTGGTAGAAATTAGTAAATCTGAGAAAAGACTATATATCTCAAACCTTCCAGGGTTCAAGCCAATCAATGATGGCCTTCATCTTTTTTGGGGACATGGAAAGTTTGGTTGAAGAAAGTTGATATCTGACCTACTTGATGAAGTTAGAATTTGCATTTCTCAGATTTGGCATTAGTCTGTGTTTTCTGAGTTGCTGGAGTACTTTCTGGACATGCTCTTCATGTTTTACATGGTCTTTGGAGAAGATGAGGATATTGTCCAGATAGATGATGATAGAGATGTTGAGAAGATCTATGAAGATGGAGTTGATAAACCACCAGAAAGCCGTGAGGGCATTGGTAAGACTGAATGGCATGACAAGCCATTCAAATGATCCACAGCACATTTGGAAAGATGTCTTCTACTCCCAAGGGGCAATATGGACTAGATGGTAGGCATGCTGGAGATTGAGCTTGGTGTAAATTTGTGTGTGGCTAGGAGCATCTAGGTGATCAGAGAAGTGGGGAAGTGGGTATTGGTTCTTCTTCATGATCTTGTTAAGTCTGTAGAAATCTACACAAAGGTGAAGTGAATCATCCTTCTTGCAGACAAAGAGTACTGGTGTCATATCTGGGTCTCAAAATTCAAATCCGGACACTCTGAACTCTTTTCTGCTTTTCTCTCTTGTTCACTTTGCCTAGACTGACATTAGTAAATTTCTATGACTTCCATTTTCTCATTTGCCTTCATTCCCATTTTTCCGAACTACTCATACTTCCTTATGCTTCATTCTTCTATATTAGAACTACTCCGATATCATTGCTCACTTGGAGCATAATCCTGAGGCTCTGACTCAGTAGAGCCAACCTTTGACACTTCTGATACATATTTCATTCTGACTCCAGACTTAGTTATCTGGTTTTCTCTCCATATATAAACTCTGTAGTTTACTGCCTGTAGACCTTAGTTCAAATATCAACATAGACAATCGAGTCTATCTCCCTCTTGTTCTCCTATGATCTTCATTGAGGGCTTGACACCCTCTCTCCTCTCTACAACCCTCAGATCTCCGACCTCAGATCTCCAACCCTTAGATCTTCAGACCCCAGACCTTCGACCTCTGACCCTCTGCCTGAAATCCCAGGGCATGATTCCATTGCAAGGGCACACCACATAAAGTAAAGTCAACACTCTGTTTGCCTCAACTCTGGAGTTCCAGAGTCGTGCAGGACTTAGTCAGTCTAGTCTTAACAACTGGAGGGATATAAGTGAAGGTGGATGGGTGAATGAATCCCATGAAAAGGTATTCATCAAGAAACACTTAGAGTGACTTGAGTTTAGGGAATAGGTAATATCTATTGGCAGGGATGCTCTTTTTTTAATTTAATCTTCAGGTCAAATTTGCAGAGTGGGGCAAGCTTGGATGCCTTGCCCTTGCTGAAAACACCTGTGAAATCATGATACTCCAGAGAGATCAACTAGATCAGAGTTAATAGAAATGGAGTGGAGATTGCTTTTCTGAGAGTGGAATGATACAGCAAACTACAAGGAGCCCTTGAGATAACAGGCAAGTGCAAAGGTGGGAGCACTAATGAGTACAATAGAAAGTGCCTTGTGGTCATAGGTACATAGTGAATTAGGGTCAAAGTCAGCCAGAGGAATGAGTTCCAAGGGCTGCAAAGTTGAGCTTGGGTTTGCTAATATGGGATGCTCAGGTGCTCAGAACAAGATACTGCTCATAACCCAATCAATGGATTATAGCAGGTGAGCCAG
Source organism: Tylopilus aff. balloui (assembly GCA_038089055.1). Lineage (NCBI taxonomy): Eukaryota > Fungi > Basidiomycota > Agaricomycetes > Boletales > Boletaceae > Tylopilus > Tylopilus aff. balloui. The sequence continues at coordinate 84,308 of JBBPKC010000028.1, read as the reverse complement.
TTGTGTCCTCCAACGATAGAACAAGAACCATCTAACAGAGTGATATAAAATGTCATTGGAGTGATATCACTGGTCAAAAAATGGATGGAGAGATTAATGGCTTGAGTTATAGAGGAACTTGAGATTCTATTGAACAAATGGAGGGAAAGCAAAGGGATGGAGTAGACTAAAAGTTCATTTTTCTTCACAAATGTCGAATCTATGAAGAAATTGAAGAAGCTGGAATCTATTAATGTAGGGAAAGAAGGGATGTTCTGAGAGACTATGTCATATCCAGGCCTCAGAGCCCAATTCTAGACACTCTGGATATACTCTGGCGTAAACTTCCGTGTCTCATTTGCCTCCATTCCCATTCTTCCGAACTACATATGCTTCATCCTGCGGTATTAGAACTACTCCGATGTCATTGCTCACTTGGAGCATGATCCTGAGACTCCAACTCAGTAGAGCCAACACTTGACACTTCCGGTCTGACTCTAGACTTAGTCATCCAGTTTTCCCTCTGTATATAAACTCTTTAGTTTACTGCCTGTAGACCTCAGTTCAAATATCAACATAGACTATCGACATAGATGACCAAGTTTACCTTCCTCTTATTCTTCTGTGACCTTTGTTGAGGGCTTGACGCCCTCTCTCCTCCCTCCGACCCTTAAACCTCCGGCTCTCCAACCTCTAATCTCTGACCCTTCTACTCGAAATCCCAGGGCTCAGTTCCATTGCAAGGGCACACCACATAAGGTGAAGCCAATGCCCTGTTCGCCTCAGCTCCAGAGTTCCAGAGTTGCACAGGAGTCTGTCCGTTCAGTCTTAACAGTATATTCGAACTCACACTTGCATTGGAATCCCTAACCATGTTGATCCGCATGACATGGTCGCATGCAAGGGCAATCAACAACCCTCTACACACCTTAGGCAGCAGCAGCCAAGGTCGCGACCTTGTTGAACAGTCCCACAGCTTCTCTGCTGGTCAGAGCACTCCTCTCACATCCCAATTGCGCCCATCTCCGCAGTTCCCTATATAGGCCTGGCACACATATGGAAGAGCTCACGGACATCAGCGACCTTGCCAAATTCCTTAGCTTCCTTATCCCTAGCATTTCACAGTCACATTGCCAAGACCAAAACTCCAGAAACCAAACTGGAGGCCTTTGCCGAGGCAAAAAAAATAGTCTGCGACCTCCGTGACTTCGCACGGACTGGAGGTTGTGTTGTCTCTTCCCGTGCATCCAAGGAGATCCAACTCAATGCGTCCGCTCTCTCAACTGCGAAATCACTCCTACTCTCCGTCTCCCTAGTCTCCCAGAACATCCCTCCTTTCCCCATGCTAATAGACTCCAGCTCCTCTGATTCCTTCATAGATTCGACATTTGTGAAAAAGAATGGACTTTCAGCCTACTCTGTCCCTCTGCTATCCCTCCATTTGTTCGATGGCATCTCGAATTCCTCTGTGACTCAAGCCATTGATTTCTCTATCCATTTTTTTTTTTTTTTGACTGGTGATATCACTCCAACGACATTTTATGTCAATCCACTAAATGGTTCTTGTTCTATTGTTCTAGAACACATCTGGCTTGCCCACTACAATTCATTGATTCATTGGGTTATGAGCAGTATCTCGTTCTGAGCATACGAGCGTCCCATGCTAGCTTGTAGCCTTCGGAACTCATTCCTCTGGCTGACTCCAACCCCGATTCACCGCGTACCTATGACTACAAGGCACCATCTATTGCACTCATTAGTGCACCTGCCTTCACACTTGCCTATTGTCTTGAGGGCTCAGTGCAGTTTGCTCTGTTACTCTGCCCACAGGAGAGCAATCTCTGCTCCGTTTTTGCCGACTCTGAACTAGTCAATCTTTCCGGAGTTCCTCCAGAATATCACGATTTCACAGATGAATTCAGCAAGGGCAAGGCATCCAAGCTTGCTCCACACCATGAATTCAACCTGAAGATTGAATTGGAAGAAGGAGCATCTCCGCCAATAGGTACTACCTATTCCCTGTCCACATCTGAACTTGAGTTCCTCCAAGTGTTTCTCAACAAACACCTCTCCATGGAATTCATCTACCCATCCAACTCCACTCACACTGCTCCGGTACTCTTCATCCACAAGAAGGACAGTTCACTTCACCTTTGTGTAGATTTCTGCAGATTTAACAAGATCATGAAAAAGGACTGCTATCTACTCCCTCGCATCTCCAACCTCCTAGATGCTCCAAGCCGCACTTGGATTTACACCAAGCTCAATTTCTGGCATGCATACCACCTAGTCCACATCGCTACTGGAGATGAGTGGAAGACATCCTTCCGGATGTGCTACAGATCATTTGAATGGCTTGTCATGCCATTTGGTCTTACCAATGCCCCTGCAGCCCTCCAGTGATTCGTCAACTCCATCTTCACAGATCTTCTTGATGTCTCCATCATCATCTATTTAAACAATATCCTCATCTTCTTCGAAGACCATGCGAAACACAAAGAGCATATCCAGGAAGTACATCAGCGTCCCCGAAAACATGGACCTTATGCCAAATCTAAAAAATGCGAATTCCACACTGATTTCACTGAGTATCTCGGATATCAACTCTCTCCGACCGGACTTTCCATGTCCCCAGAAAAGGTAAAGGCCATCATTGATTGGCTTGAACCCCGGAAGGTCCGAGATATACAGTCTTTCCTCGGATTCGCTAATTTCTACTAGAGATTCATCACTGACTACTCTGGACTTGTCATTCCACTCACTTGCCTCACCCGAAAGGGTACTCCATGGAATTTCAATGACACCTGTCACTCCGCTTTCCAACACCTTAAGGACGCTTTCACCTCTGCCCCTATCCTATCCCATTGGATCCCTGACTCCTCTTTGATTGTCAAGACAGACGCCTCTGACTATGCCATCGCCGGCATTCTTTCCATCCCATGTCCGGACAATGAAATCTGCCCCATAGCTTTCTACTCCCATATCTTTTCTATTCCAAAACTTAACTATGATACCCATGACAAGGAATTGCTTGCCATCCACGAGTCCTTCCAGACTTGGCGGCACTATCTTGAAGACTCCGGAACTCTGATTGATGTAGTCACAGACCACAAGAACTTGAAATACTTTGTAACCACCAAACTCCTGACCCAGTGTCAAGCCCAGTGGTTGGAGTTCCTCTCACAGTTCAAAATGGTCATCCGCTTCCGCCCCGGATGCCTGGGTGCAAAACCCGACTTCCTCACTAGATGCTGGGATGTCTATCCCAAAAAGGGGGATAGGGACTATGCGCTCATAAACCCCTAGAATTTCTAACCCATATTCACCCGAGAATAGCTCACGTTGTCCCTCAGGGCAATGATTTTAGCAACACTGGTCCTTTGGGCCAGTGCACTGTTCGACATCGAGTCCCTTCACAAAAATATCCTGTCCGCATTTCCCTCCAATCCTTTAGCATCTGCCCACATGTCCAACTCCGAATTCCCCAACTCTCACTGGACCATAGACTCTGAAGGCTTCCTTTGTCTAGATAATCGCATCTATGTCCTGGACGCAAATGACCTCCGCCTCTGAGTCCTCCAGTACAAACATGATCATCTGCTCTCCAGACACTTCGGACAGAACTGGACCTTAGAACTCATCTGCTGTGAATAAACCTGGCCAGGCATCCAGACCTTTGTCAAAGACTATGTTTCCTCCTGTACAGCCTGTGCCCATGCTAAGGTCCCCATACATAAGCCCTATGGGCTCCTGAAACAACTCCCCATTCTGGAGAAGCCATGGAATTCAATCTCCATGGACTTCATTGAGCAACTCTCTCTGTCCTCCAGACATACCACCATCCTTGTAGTCATGGACAGATTGTCCAAACAGTGCATTTTCATCCCGACTGATGACAAGGTGACATCTCTGAAGTTAGCAAAACTATTCCTGCTCCACATATTCTCCAAACATGGAGTTCCCGCACACATCACCTCCGATCGAGGCTCGGAGTTTATCTCCCACTTCTTTCGCTCACTTGGGAAAGCCTTAGATATCTGACTCCACTTCACCTCCAGTTACCACCTGGAGAGTGACAGACAAACAGAGCGAATAACCAGACCCTGGAACAGTACCTTCGGATTAGAGCGAATGAACCAGACCCTGGAATAGTACCTTCGGATTTATTGCAACTACCAGCAAGACAACTGGTCTGAGCTCCTGCCCCTCACAGAGTTCACCTACAACAATGCTCTGAATGCTACCACCGGTGTCTCCCTGTTCTTTGCCAATAAAGGTTATCATCCGAACATCTCCATCCGTTCAGTCTTAACAGACTAGAGAGATAGAGGGCAGGAGTAATTTTGGATTTAAGAGAGTGGATGTGTTGAGTTAAATCTTCTTGGGTGCACAGAAAGAGCCAACATAACCTCCTATCTGTGTGAAGTTATGAAGGTTGTGAACTATTTTTTTGCCTTGGCAGAGGCCTTCAATTTAGTTTTCAAAGTTTTAGTCTTGGCATTGTGGCCTTTGGTTGAGCAAGAAGACTTTGGGCATTCCTTAGCCTTATGTCCTGCTTGGCTGTAGAATATACAAAGATTGCCATTGAGGCAGTGCTTGCATTCAGCTAGAGTAAGCTTACTATTCTTCCCAAGCTTGGATGACAAGTCCAGTTTAGATGAGGCAAAGGCTCTGGAGTTGTTTGAAGCACTGACAAACTTCCCTTGGAACTCCTTAAAGGAGCTAGCAAATGAGGTGTGGAATTTGTCAAATGTCTTGGAGATATTATAAGGGGGCTTCGCCTGGCAGTTGACCTTGGACCTGTGCTCCCAATAGTGTATGTTGATGGCATGGGTGAGTTGGCAGAGTTCGGAGAGCATGGGGGGTTTGCCAACTTGCAAGATTTCATCTTTGATGTGGTCCAGAAGGCTGTTGTAGAAATGGTACCAAAGAGTGTCTTCTCTATAGCCTTGGACTTGTGAAGCTATCCTGTTAAATTTCACCATATATCTATTAATCCTTTGATCATTCTTCATCATCAGGTAATCTAGTTGGTGCTCTGTATCTTCAACCAAGTTGTGTGGTCCAAAGTTAGTCTATAACTCCAGGACAAACTCCTTGAAATCATTCATCCAAAGGGAATGAAGTGTGGGGCCTTCCCTCTGGAGGAGATCTGGTTCAAACCATTCCAGCACTATTCTATTTAGATACAACTGGGCAAATTTGACCTTGGTGTGGTCAGAGGTGAAGGCTTTTGGATAGTTTTGGAAGTTCAGCTCACATTGAACTAGAAAAACCTGGAGTTTGTGGGGATCTGTCCTAGTAAACTGGTTTGGTTTCTGGACTTTTGTCTATTGTGAGAGTTCTAAGGATTTCTTTTTTGAAAAGTGGGCAAGGACCTGGATAGTGCTTGCCAGGTTAGCAGGCATGTCTTGTAGAATACTTTCTTTTTCATCAGATGAATTGGAGTTAAAATCATCTGCTAGGAGTATTGAAGTCACTAGGAAAATCATTTCCAGGTCTATCCAGGTCTACCAGATTGACATGGATGCTAGAAGTATAAAAGCTAGGGGAATTGGCAGGGTTGTCAATGTCCATGAGCTCTTTAATGTGCACTCCAGATATAGGGGATCACAGAGGTCAGTATGCTTAAGACATGGATAGAGTGTGCTGATGAGTAGAAAAGCTAAGAAACTGTTTAACAAGGTTGGGGCCTCAGCAACTACTGCCTAAGGTATTGAGAGAGTTGCTGATTGCCCTTGCATGTGACTATGTCATGTGGATCAACATGGTTATGGATTTTGATGCAAGTGTGAGTTCGAATATACTGTTAAGACAAGATTAATAGACTTCAATACAACTCTGGAGCTTTAGAGTTGGTGTGAGTGGGCATTGGCTTTACCTTATGTGATGTGCCCTTGCATGGAATCATGTCCTAGGATTTCAGGCAAAGGGTCAAGAAGGTCCAGAAGTCAGAAGTCAGGGGTCAGAGGGTTAGAGATCAAAGGGTCAAAGGTTAGAGGGTTGAAGGTCAGAGGAGAGAAGGGAGGAAGGAGGGCATCAAGCCCTAATGAAGTTCACAAAATGAAAGGGAAAATGGAGTTGTCAAACTTGGTCATCTATGTCAATATTTGAATTGAGACCTATAGGCAATTAACTACACAGTTTATATATGGAGAGAAAACTAAATGACTAAGTCCAGAGTTGGAATGAAGTATGTACCGGAAGTGTCAAGTGTAGGCTCTACTGAGTTGAAGTCTCAGGATTATGCTCCTAGTGAGCACTGACATCAGAGTGGTCTTAATTCCAAAGGATGAAATGTAAGGGAGTATGAGTAGTCTGTAAGAATGGGAATGGAGGCAAATGAGAAATGGAAGTCATAGAAATTTACTAATATCAGTCTGGGCAAAGTTAACAAGAGAGGAATGTGAGAAAGAGTTCAGAGTTATACTGGAGTATGTCTGGAGGACCTAAAGTTTGCCTTTGAGGCCTGAGATATAATAGATTCATCTGTCTCTTTATCTCTACTTATGTTACTCTAGTACTCTTTATTTGCAAGAAGGATGATTCACTTTGCTTTTGCATGGATTTCTATAGATATAATAAGATCATGAAAAAGGATCACTACTCACTTTCCTACATCTTCAATTTTCTAGATATTCCAAGTCACACTCAGATTTACACAAAGCTTAATCTCTAGCATGTCTACTATCTAGTGTGCATAGTTGAAGAAGATGAGTGTAGGATATCCTTCTGGATGTGCTATGGGTTATATGAGTGACTTGTTATACCATTTGGCTTTATCAATGCCTCTACAGCTTTCCAGTAGTTTACTTCATCTTTGTAGATTTTCTCAATGTCTTTGTTATCTTTTATCTAGACAATATCTTTATCTTCTTCAAAGATTGCATGAGGCATGAAAAGCATGTATAGGAAATACTCTAGTATTTTAGAAAACACAGACTTTATGCCAAGCCTAAGAAATGCAAATTTCATATCAACTTTACTGAGTACCTTGGATATCAATTCTTTCTATGTATTATCCATGCCCATTGCTTACTAACTGCATATCCAGAATGGTGCATGCTTTAGTTTGAAAACATGGCAAGCATAGTAGCCTTCATCTTTAAAGATATCCTTTGTAGATGGGATATGATTTTAGAGATTGTTACTAACAATGGTTTCACCTTTATTCAGGCATTAGATGAATTAGCAAACCAGTATGGCATATACCATATATAAATCAGTCCATATAACTCCTAAGCTTACAGAAATATCAAATGACACTATTTTAATAGTATATCTAGGAGACCATTGTGAAAAGCACCCTAGAGAAATGGAACTGACATTGCACTGCACATACTACATTCTGGGAAAAATAGGTAACTGTTTCACAAGTGACTGGACTATCCCTATACATACTTTATGGTTTATGGTATTGAGCCAATATTTCTATTTAACCTGGTAGAGATAACATTCCTTGTACCAATCCTAAATGCTAACCCACTCTTAATGCCTGATCTTATAGCCTGGTGGTCTCACCAAATACAAAAGTACCAAGAAGAGCTAGAGAAAATCCAGGAATAAGTCCTGAAAGCTCAATTTGCCTCCATTAAACAATTTGAGGCTATCTAGATCAAAGATCACAATTTTCAAACTGGAAATCTAGTTCTAGTCCAGAACTCCAAAATTGAGAAGGAACTAAACTGGAAAACAAAGCCTTGATATATTAGTCCAATGGTGGTTCTTCATAGAATAACTGGAGGATCATATGTTTTGGAAAAAATGAATGAAACCATCTTCTAGCTTTGCTTTGCAGCCTTCTATCTACTACCATACTATGCATGTAACTGATTATCTATTCTGGTGATGGATTTTACACAAACAGATGATGATAACCCGGATGAAATGGCAATGGAAGATTTGGACAAGATGAATATGATCTACAGTGACTCCAAAAACCCTTTCCATGTTGGGCTTTTGACAGTGTGTGAAGTATGCTGCTAAATTGCGTGGGAATTTCGCTTAGCTTTGGTGGAGATATATATAGTACCTACTCTTGGCTACAAGATTGCCCCCTATGCCATGTGATTTGATTTATAGGCCTGGTGAAATATAATCATTTTAAAAAACAGCAATATCATGGAAAGGGTTTTTTTACTTTTGAATTGATGACCAGAATCTCAGTGAAATTACCACCATTTGTTACTACAAACAAAGATATACATGTAAATAGTATGTCTGAGTTTAAAAAAGTTTCCACACTTTCTAATTCCCAACCACCATCATGGTCAGATCTCTTTCTTTTACTTAACAAAGCACTATTTTCTCTTTGCTTGATGCTGGCAAATCTGATGAATTTATTGCCAAGCAAACTGGTGTCAGCCCTTCTACTATTTCCAAACTTTGCTCCAAAATGCATCCTACCCTTCCCAAAGCTATTGGAGATCATCCTTCCAAGCTTTTCACTACCAATATTTGTCATGCTCAACATCTTATTACTTCTGGCAAGGCTGAAAATGCAGTCCAGGTGATCAAAGCTCTTACCAACATTATTAACCAACCTCTCTTTACCAACACAGTCTGCTACCACTTGAAGAAAGTTGATATGAAGACTGTGGTCAAGTCCAAATGTCCTTTTTTTCTATCAAATATCACAAAGCTCATTTAGATTTTGCATATGCTTATTGTTATGCACAAGATGAGAGTTGAGGGATTGTTGCTAGAGTGGGGCACTTATGAAAAGGTGCTGTCTTAGTTACTCTAACCAGGAGCTGGGGTTGACATTTATATTAGTGAATGCAAAGTTTGGTACTTGGATGATCAAGAGGAGAGCCTTGATGGAGTTTAGACTAGGGATAACACAAGGCTACATGGTATTGCATAGACAAAATGTAAGGACAGTACATGGAGACAAACAGTTTAAATAGGTAAGAGATTCCCAAAGATTAGCTAATTGAGAGAAGTAGATAGAACTTGATGGAAGTACTCTCAAGAAGTTTGTTAGGAAAGAAAATGATGAGCATGCCTAGGACATGAGATGTGTTAATGAGACAATGGTAAGGAACCAAGTACAAATAAATAGGAGACTTGATCCTATAGGGAAAGTAGTAGAGCTTCAATGGAATATGGAATCAAGGAAAATATATTAGGGTATTCAATGAGAATAAGGAACAAACAAGGATGTAAAGAGAAAACCGTAACATTATCTCCTTCATACACTCAAAACAGTGACTTGAGTCCCATATCTAAAATTGCCACTCTAGTCCTGAGAAGAGGGGATGCAATCCCCCATGGGTTATACAGAACAGAGACAGTTATCCATAAGATGGCCATATTCATCACAAATTCCACAATGGTGTTGGTGACAAAAGTATTTAGAATGTCCCCACATGTGGTAGAAATTGCACTATATAAAGAGACATTGAGTATTATAGTGTCCTGGTATGTAATTGTCATATTCTGGGCTTCAAAAGCCAACTCCGGATCTTCCAGACAAACACTGGTATAACTCCAGACTATTTCCTGTCTTTTGCTTTGTTCATTTCTTTCAGACTTACATTAGTAAATTCCTCTAACTTCCGTTTTCCATTTGCCTTTGTTTCCATTCTTCTAGACTACTCATACTTCCTTATGCTTTATCCTTTGGTATTAGAACTACTCCAATGTCATTGCTCACTCAGAGCATGATCCTAAGGCTTCGACTCAATAGAGCCAACACTTGACACTTTTGGTACTTACTTCACTCCAACTTTGAAGTTAGTCATCTAGCTCTTCTCCCATATATAAAACTCTATAGGTTACTGCCTATAGACCTCAGTTCAAATATCAACATAGATGACTAAGTCTATCTCTCTCTTATTCTTCTGTGACCTTTGTTAAGAGTTTAATGCCCTCTTTCCTCCCTCTGACCCTCAGATCTTCAACCCTCAGACCTTCAACCCTTAGATCTCCAGACCCCAGATCTCCAATCTCCAACCCTTTATCTGAAATCCTGGGGCACGATTCTGTTGCAAGGGCATACCACATAAGGTAAAGTCAATGCCCTGTTTACCTCAACTCCAAAGTTCCAGAGTTGCATAGGACTTTGTCAGTTCAGTCTTAACAGTATATTTAAACTTGCACTTGCATCGGAATCCCTAACCATGTCGATTCACATGACATGGTCACATGCAAGGGCTATCAAGAACTCTTTTAATGCCTTAAGCAATAACCATTGTGCCCCTGACCTTGTTGAACAGTTTCTCAGCTTCTCTGCTCATTAGCACACTCCATTTGCATCTCAAACACACTGGCCTCCATGATCCCCTTCACCTGGAGCACACATTGAAGAGCCTATGAACATTAGCGATCCTACCAACCCCCCTAGTTTTCATACTTCTAGCATCTGTGTCAATCTGGTAGATCCAGATGGACCCAGAGACAATCCCCCTAGTGACTCTGACCTCCCAGTAGATAACCTTGACTCTGATTCATGGAGATGAGTAATCAACAGAGTCATGGTCAGTTAATAATGTATGGGTCCAAGTGTATTAACTACAAAAGAAATGCAAAATGATCTGGAGATAAATCGAAGTAGACCCAGAATGTCTGAAGTTGGACTCTGGAGTTCTGGGATATGACAGGGACTTAACTTTGGGGAAGTGGATTTTAGACGAAGATACTTTGCTTTCAACCAAACTTGATCTCTAATGGTCCATGGCTTGAAGTGTAATATAATCCTATGTTTCATGAGTAGTTATGCTGATTCATGAGTAACAGAAACTTCCTTTCTTGCTTCTTCTAGTCTTAATAGGCAGACATTGAGTGCAAGTAGAAATGTGTTCAGGTATAGGATATGCCCTGGGTTCATAGCCTAAAATTAACAAGTAAGGGAATACATGGGTAACTGAGTAAATGGCTAAACTATGATGGAATTCAGCAAGTGAGAGTAGTTTTAGCCATTCTGTTGGGTTGTCAGAATAGAATATGTGCAGGTAAACTTCCAGTTCCTGGTTAACTCTTTTAGTCTCTCCATCCATTTGTAGGCAGTAGGTAGAGAATAGATTGAAGTAGGCATGCGAGTTCTCTGATGAAGGCTGATGCAAATTGGGGTCCCCAATCTGAGATATACATGTTATGGAAACCATATCAGGAAAAGACATGTTGTAAAAATAATTTAGCAATGTCAGCTGCAGAGATGGATTTGAAACAAGGTATGAAAATTACCCTCTTTGTGAGGCTGTGGTTGACCATGACCAAGACTAAATCCAGATGGGAAATAGAGGGAAGGCCTAAGACAAGGTTGATAGAAATCTACTGGAAAGGGTAGGTGGTGGTAGAGAGGATGGGTTGAAGGGGAGGGACAGAGGAGTAAGTGTTTGGTTAGGACTGTTGGCAGATAGTGCATCCAAGAATGAATTTGGGAACAAAAGTAAAGAGGCTGGGCCACCAGTAGTCCTTCTCAAGAGAGGCCTTGGTATGGAAATAGCCCATGTGGCCCTCCATGCAGGAATGATATAGGGAAAAGACAAGGGTATGGCAGGCATTGGGGAGAATGTAGAGGGGATGCTTAAAAAACAGTTGATCTGAGTCAAAATGCCAATTGGTGAGTGAGGATCTGGGAAATAGTGAGATGTCATTAGAGAGATTGGTAATAGCTTTATGGACTAGGGGGTCTGTTGCTGAGGAAGATTCGATTTTTTTGGCTAAGGCAAGGTCAAGAGCATTAATGATCTGTGGTTTCAACATGATAGAGATATCAGAATTATTAGATGATATATTAATATCACAGTAGTGAGAGAGAGCATTAGCCAGGGCCATCTGTGACCCTGGGATTACCTTCCATAGAATGTTGAAGTCTTGGAGGAAAAGGCTCTAGCATGCTTGGTAATGAGAGAGTTTACATGGATCTTTGATAAAGAAAAGATTTTTGTGGTCAGTGACAATAGTAGTAATGGGATAAGAGATACCCTGGAAAAGGTATTTCCATTCCTTGAGGGCAAGGATAACCACTAAGAGTTTTCAATCATAGATGTCATAGTTTCATTGGGCTGGGAGGAGGGAGGGTCTTGGAGAAATACACGCATGGATGAAGGTCACCATTAATAACCTCTTGTTGTAGTATAGCACCCACAGTGATGAGGGATACATCTATCATGAGGGTGAAAGGTTTAGAGAGGTTAGAGAGTTGTAGAATAGGGGCTTCAATGAACTTTGGTTTGAGGGTATTAAAGGCATGTTGATGGGTTGAAAGCCAGCTCCAGGGGGTGTCTTTGGTGGTAAGTGACATCAGTGGTGTGATCAAGTCAGAGAAATTGGGAATAAATTTCTGATAGAAGTTACAGAAGCCAATGAAGAAGTGGACTTTTTTTATGGCATGTGGGGATTTCCAGTTGTGGATTGCCTTAATCTTCCCTGGATCCATATGAGCTTTGCCTTGACCTATAATTAATCTAAGAAATTTGATCTATAGGATATCAAACAAGCATTTGAAGAGTTTTAAGGATAAATTCAATTCTTAAAACCTCTGAAGTACTCTGAGAGTTTATTCATGGTGAGTTGCAAGGTCAGTGGAGTGAATACCATAATTATCCCTCCAGCCATCCTTTAGCTATTGTGTCAGCAAACATATGGTTCATGAATGCCTGGAAGGTGGATGGAGCATTGTAAAAGCCAAAGAACATGACAGTTGGTTCAAATAAGCTGAGGGATGTGATGAATATGGCTTTCCATTGGTCTTCAGGTTGGAGTTGGATGCTGTTGTATCCCCATCTAACATCAAACTTGGTGAAGATCATGGATTTCTGCATATGCTCAACTAGGGTGTTGACTAGGGAAAGAGAGTAGGCATTGCAAATAGTGAATGAATTGAGATAACAGTAATCTTGGCAAGGTTGTAGTAATCCATCTTTCTTGGGAATGAAGAAAAAGAGAGAGGCTTGAGAGAAGGTAGAAGGTATGATGTGCCCAGTCTTAAGATGTTCTGTGATGAAATCTTTAAGGGCTTCTTGTTCTTTCAGGTTGAGTGAATAGACTTTAGTAACCTTGGGGACAAAGTCATCATGAAGTTGGATAGCATGATTGAAGGGTCTGTGTAGAGGGAGTTGATTGTGGGTATTCTCTTCAAAGACATCTTGGAATTCTTTGCACTATAAGGGCAACTAAGTTGGCATTTTTGTTTCTTTCTGGGTGATTTCTGTGGAGATGGTCAGCGTGTTTATTTTGAGAGGGATATACATGGGGTTTTCAGTGATATTAGAATTTGGGAAAAGCCATTCCTTCAAGTCATAAAGAGTGGTTTCGATTGACTCAAGAGTATGTTTCTTAGGGAAGGTAAGGGTATGTTGGACCCAGTCTATGCAAGGGTTGTGTTTGGAGAGCCAAGAGGTCCCAAGGATGATGCAGGGGTATCCCAGATTTGCTATGTAGAGTTTCTCAGTCAAGGCCAAGCCTTGAAATTCTAGTTTCAATTGAGTTTGCCACTGAATAGTTTCTTTGTGATTGGAAGAGCTATTGGCATTGATGGCTGTGATGGGTTGGGAAAGGTGGTATAGCAAAGGACAGAAGTGATGCATGAGCAATTTGTCAATAAAAGTTCCTATGGCTCCAATATCAATAAGGATGAAGGTTTCGATGCTTTTGTTTTTGTGTCTGATGATGGTCAGGAATTGGAGCATTCATTTGTTCTTCAGATCAAGTAGTACAGTATTTACATGGAGAGATGATGTCATGACATCCCTTCTGTCTAAAAATCCTAAGTCGACCCTTTTACTCCTTCATTCTCCAGCTGCTTTTCAAATCCTTCAAAGCATATCTTAAAAATGTCTAGGATGGCCATTTGAGAGTTCCCTCTGGCTTCCAGCTTGGACATGTAGCATTAAAGGTCAATGGTGGGTATAATGGGGAATTTGGGAGGAATGGGGAGGGAAGTGATGGTGGTGATGGCTTGAGTTCTAATCTGTGGGCATGAAGTAGAGTCTTTGCAGTCCTTGGCACTATGGCCTATATGTTAACATATAAAACACAGATCTTTGGTAAGGCATTCAGCATGTTTCTTTGGGGTAAATTTCTTCAGGGTGATGAAGTCAACATCCATAACATTAGGGTCTTTGGTGGGAATGGGGAAGTGGTATCAGGATCCTGAGGTTTGAATAATGTAGAGAGTTTCCCATTCTTGGATTCCCATCCTTTGTAGTTTGTGCATATGAAAGGCTTTTACCCAAGTGATCATTTCTATGACTATGGTAGAAATGTGGGCATGGATAAGATATTAGTAACTAAGTGGTCTTTGAGTCCTTGAAGAAATTTGTTGATGAGAACCTTTTTATTGATGACACTGGTGATGGCCATCAGGTTTTCAAATTCAGTGATGAATGGTTAGAATCCATCAGATTTCCTAGGATCCTTATGAATCTTAATCACTTGGCAAAGATGTCTGAGTTTGGCATATGCATTGGCCTGTTGGTCATAGAGATAGAAGGTTTTGAAGAAGTCATCCATAATCTTCTCTATGGTATGATCAGTGGGTGAGCATTGAGGGTCCAATATCTTGTGATACCATAACTCCATGAAGACCCCAGGTTGGATGCCTTCCATTCATCCTAAGAAAGTGGCTACTTTCTTATCATCAGTGTTGTATACCTCAGGGTTTACCTTGAAGTGGATTTCCATGGCTAGGTGCCATTGGTTAGCAAACTCCACACTTTTCTTGAAGGGAGGAGAGAGAATCACTCAAAGTTCAGTGGGTTTGGATATTGGGGTCATCATAGTGATCTGTGGGGGCTGTGAGACTATGGGAATTGATGTTCTAGCAGGGGTCACTGCTAAGCATCTTCTAGGGAGTGCTAGGAAGCTCTGTGCATAAGGGTTAGTTCACAGGCTCACTGACTATGGGGCTAGTTGAGGAGTACTAGATGCTGTGGATATTTCATCATCAATGTTAATGGGTAAGGGGGTTCTAGGTGTTATGAATGACATGGTGATTACAGTAAATGTCTCCTACTCTATGATAAAAGGGAGAGATAATACATTTCATCTTTTGTTATGCACAAGATGAGAGTCAAGGAATTGTTGCTAAAGTGGGACACTTACAAAGAGACACTGTCTTAGTTACTCTAACCAGGGGCTGGGGTTGATGTTTACAATAGCGAACATAAAGTTTGATACTTGTATGATCAAGGGGAGAGCCTTGATGGAGTTTAGACTAGGGATAATGCAAGACTACATGGTATTGCATAGACAAAACATGAGAATAGTACATGGGGACAGACAGTTTAAATAGGTGAGAGATCCCCAAAGATTAGCTAATTGAAAAAAGCAGATAGAACTTGATGAAACAATTAGCTAAGTATCCTCAAGGAGTTTGAAATGATGAGTATGCCCAGAACATGAGATGTGTTAATGAGAAAATGGTAAGGAACCAAGTATGGATAAATAGAAGGCTTGATTCTATAGGGAAAGTAGTAGAGCTTCAACAGAATACAGAATCAAGGGAAATATATTAGGGTATTCAATAAGAATAAGGAACAAATGAGAATGTAAAGAGAAAACCATAACACTTATAAAGATTGGACTATAGAGGATTGAAAGAAGATAATATGGTCTGATGAGACCAAAATCAATCACCTGGGGTCAGATAGATGTAAATGGGCATGGAAAAGAGTGGGTGAGGGACTGAGTGATAGGTTGGTGGATGGTACTCTCAAGCATGGAGAAGGTTCTGTATAACCTGGAAGGGTATTGGGTTTGCTGCCAAGACTGATGGTAAAATGGATGGTGACCTCTATCTCCAGATTTTGAAGGATGAACTCTGGCAAACCCTGAAGTATTATAAATTTAATCCATCTAACATCATCTTCCAGCAGGACAATGATTCTAAATATACCTGCAAAAAAGTCAAGGAATGGCTAGAGGAGCAAGAATTTGGGAATATGGTCTGGCCTGCACAGTCTCCTAACTTAAACCCTATTGAATATCTTTGGGATTGGTTGAAAAGGAGGCTTGGAGAGTAGGAATACCCCCCTAATGGAGTTTATGAATTGTGGGAAAGAGTTCAGGTGGAGTGGGATAGAATACCAGTTAAGGAATGTCAAAAGTTGATTGAGAGCATGCCTAGAAGGATTCAGGCAGAGCTTAGAGCAAAAGGAGGGTATACCCAGTACTAATAATGCTTCCAATTCAAAAGTGAAAAAACCCTTTCCATGATACTACTGTTTTAAAATATATATATTTCACTAGCCTGTGAACCAAATCACATGACACAGGGGGCAATCATGTAGCCAAGAGTATGTACTATTTAAATCTCCACCAAAGCTAAGTGAAATTCCTATGCAATTTAGTAGTATACTTCACACACTATCAAAAAGCCCAACATGGAAAGGGTTTTTGAAGTCACTGTATGTACTAGAGGGGTCAGAAGGAAAATGATTCTGGAGTGCAGCCTCAGAGCTGTGCTCCTAGGCAAGCACTGGTATCAGGGTTATCTAAGCAAGAAATGGTATAAGTAACAGCAGAGTCATGGTAAGTTACTAATGTACAAGTCTGAGCATAGTAACTACAAAGAAAACATGAAATAGTCTAGAGTTATGTTGGAATAAGCCTGGAGTCTCCAGAGTTGGACTCTGGGGTTCCAGGATATGACACTGACCAGTGATATCACTCTGACAACATTTTATATCACCTTACTAGATGGTTCTTGTTTACTTGTTATATTGATTCTTGCTACTTATGTAACAATTTCCCATGACTATCACTTGCATCCACTGCAACCTCTACCAGACATAGTCATGTGACCAATAACATCACACCACATGACCTAAGACAAGGCTATGGAAAGTTCCCAGAGCCTAGATCATGAACATGCATCTAGTGCATTATAACCATAGCCATAAGGCTATATAAGATCCTATCAGATCCTAACCACAATTCAACCACAATCAGGTCCAAACCTGGACCCTATAACAAGGCATGAGTCATTTCTATTTCATTTTCATGTCCACATGACTTATAGCTCATGATTTTCATTTCCAATTATGCCTTATATGGAATCCATGCTATGTAAATCTATGCCAACCTATGCATCAGCACTGATGAAGTACCATCACAGCCTCATTGCTGTCTCACCTATGACCTGCCTCTATTTCATATGCACAGCTCACAGATCTTACATCCAATGGCCTTTATTTCTTTTATTGCATGACTCATTATAACTTACTATAACTACTATATATGGTCTGGGAGATCTACCCAGTTTCCTAGACTTATACTCTATGTAGTATAGATACCATAATATATACAAACATAAAATCTATATAAACCAGTGAGCTCAAGCACTAAAGTCCCTAGTCTTGATCTCTTCTAGATTTCTTCTCAACCCTTTATAATAACCTCCTGTCATATTCTAGACCTCAAAGGCCAACTCTGGGTTCTCTAGACATACTCTGGCATAACTCTGGACTCTTTCCCACATTTCTTTCTTGTTCACTTTGCCCAGATTGACATTAGTCAATTCCTATGACTTCCATTTCTTATTTGCCTCCATTTTCATTCTTTCACACTACTTATACTCCCTTACATTTCATTCTCTAGTAGTAATACCACTCAAATGTCAGTGCTTACTAGGAGCATGATCTTGAGACTCCAACTCAGTAGAGCCCACACTTGATACTTCTGGTATATACTTCATTCCAACTCTAGACTTAGTCATTTGGTTTTCTCTCCATATATAAACTCTATAGTTAACTGCCTGTAGACCTCAGTTTGAATATTGACATAGACAATCAACCAAGTTTGACAACTTCATCTTTTCTCTCATTCTATAAACTCTATTAGGGCTTGATGCTCTTTTTCCTTTCTTCTCATCTCAAACCTCAGACTCTCTAACCATAGACTCTCTAACCTCTAGTCTTAGACTCTCTGATCTCTGACCCTCCACCTTCAACCCTCTAACCCTTTGACCCTCTGATTCTCCAACCCTTCAACCTCTAACTCTTTACCTGAAATCCTGGGGCATGATTCCATGCAAGGGCACATCACATAAGGTGAAGCCAATGCTCCATTTGCCTTAACTCCAGAGTTCTGAAGTTGCACAGGAGTTTGTCTATTCAGTTCTAACACCTTCCTCTTCTAATCACTCTTGCTTAAGGCCCTCCTATTAAGCCCCCTCTACTAGTAATCAGCCATACACTCTCTAATCCCTAGCCAGGTTAGTTATAATACTAGATCAAGACTATAATAGCAGTAACCAGTCATTTCTCATAGGTAACCCTTTGCATACCTAGGAGGTCCCTTTACTACCCTCTATCTCTAACCCTAGCTATCTCTCACAGGTAACTACCATTGTGGCTGAGGCTCCAACACCATTCACCTTAGCTCTTCACCCTTGTAGTCAGTAAAACAAGCAAGCAATTGTATGTGCAATACCAATAAGTCACACAGAGATAGCAAGTAGATTCTCACTTCATCTTAGAAGGCACACATAGCTAAACATACCACTTAACCATGGTCAGTGTCTAACTACTCCTTCAACCCAAATGACCAAAAGGTTATAGAGACTACAAATACAAGAGCAGAGCTATCCATTGAGGTTAAAGTAGAACTCATGCATCTTCTAGTACCATTGAAGCCACTGAGCCTTGCTAACTCAGAATAATGCCATCAGTAACCTTAGACTGAAATCTCAAAATTGGCCAGAATGAAGAAGCCATCAAGCTAAAGAGCTTAGATATAGAAATAGGATTTCTTTGGGCAATACCTTACTGCCCCTCCCATGACTTAGTCAATGAGGTAATCAACTAACTACCTTGAACAAATGCAAGAAGTTATAGACCCTTACAAGTAAGGATTGCTCAGTACCACATAGCTTGAGCTATACTTAGAGCTCTTGCAATACACCAGTAGATTACAACAACCAGCCCCATGCCAGCCTTCCCTATCACAGATAGTAGTAAAGGAAGAAGAGAAAGAAGAAGACTTCCTATATAGAGTTAGGATGCTGTTGGCTTATCATATCCTGACACCTCTTAGCAGTCTAGTAGATTAGACCCATGTTTATATAGGACTACTCACCCAACACAGAGTCACCAATGCTCATATCCATAGTTCATACCCTTCCTTTCTATTATGATACTCTCAATCAGGTTCATGCTACAGCTTGCCTTCACAAAAAGATCACAAGTATTATTCAAGAGGGAATATTGTTGAATCAGCAGCAGGAGGCAGATAGAAGAAAAGCAGAGCAGATATAGGATTGAGTACTTGAGCAGGCAGCCAGAATCTAGGACAACCTACACTATCCACTACCAGAACTAGTGCAACTAAGATGACCAATTATTGAGAGTGACTTAGAGAATACCCTTATCAACTAAATAAAAGAAATCTGAATGGAGTTCATCCTTTTCAACATTGTCACTATTGCCCTACTTGCTCTTACCTGGTTACATCATTAAGCATGCACACAACAGGAGATCTATATTCTTCAGAGTACTCATAAGGCCAAGGATCAGATTCTTTGAAATAGGATTCATTAGCCCCATAGTAGTAAGAAGCAAAGTGCTCAAATACTGAGAAGCAAGTTGGGACATAGAAGAACAAGTAGGACTTGCTTGAAACAATGCCTTGTCAGATACTAAAGACCAGTGGCTAGATACAGAATCTGTCATATCCTAGGCTTCAAAAGCCAACTCTAGATCTTTCAGACAAACACCAGTATAACTTCAGACTATTTCCTATCTTCTACTCTGTTTATTTCATTCAGACTTACATTAGTAAATTCCTTTGACTTTCATCTTTCCTTTGCCTCTGTTCCAGTTCATCCATACTACTTATACTTTATTATGTTTTATCCTCTAGTAATAACACTACTCTAATGTCAATGCTCACTAGAAGCATGATCCTAAGGCTTCAACTCAATAGAGCCCATACTTGACACTTCTGGTACATACTTTATTCCAACTCTAGACTTAGTCATCTGGTTTTTCCTCCATATAAATACTCTTTAGTTTACTGCCTATAGACCTGAGCTCAAATATCAACATAGACAACATAGACAATCAACCAAGTTTATCAACTTCATCTTCCCTCTTGTTTTGTGAACTTCATTAGGGCTTGATACCCTTCTTCCTCACTTCTCTCCCTAGACCTCTGACTTTCCGACCTCTAACCCTCTGATCTTTAGTTCTCTGATCTCTAATCTCTGATCTTTCCACCTGAAATCCTGGGGCACGATTTTATGCAAGGGCACATTACACAAGGTAAAGCCAATGCCTCATTTACCTTAACTCTAGAGTTTCACTGAAGAGTTGTGCAGAAGTTTATCCATTCAATCTTGATAGTATATTCAAACTTATACTTGCATTAGAATCCCCAACCATGTTGATTCACATGACATGGTCATGTGCAAGGGCAATCAATAACCCTCTCAATGCCTTAAGCAATAGCCATCAAGGCCCTGATCTCATTGAACAATTTCTCAGCTTCTCTACTTATCAGTACACTCCATCTGCATCTCAAGTGCACCTGCCTCCATGATTCCTTACACATGGAGTGCAAATTGAAGAGCTCACAGACATTGATAACCCTGCCAACCTTTCTAGCTTTCATACTCCTAACATCCATGTCAATCTAATAGACCTAGATGGACCTGGTGTTAAGACTAGACTGACTAAGTCCTGCACAACTCTGGAACTCTGAAGTTGAAGTGAACAGGGCATTGGCTTCACCTTATGTGGTATGCCCTTGCAATGAAATCGTGCCCTGGGATTTTGGGTAGAGAATTGGAGGTTGAAGGTCTGGGATCCAAAGGTCTGAGGATCGAAGGTCTGAGGGTTGGAGGGAAGAGAGAGGGCATCAAACCCTCAATGGAGGTCACAGAAGAATGAGAGGAAAGTAGACTCAGTTGTCTATGTTGATATTCAAACTGAAGTATATCTCCCCATTCTTTCCCAATAAAGAATACTATCCAAACATCTCCATCTATCCTAAACATGACCTCACCTCCACCCAAGCCCAAGAATACTCCATTGACCTCAACTTCCTTCATAGCCTTTTCCATGAAGAAATAGCCCTAGCTTAGCAACAATATCAAGAACCTGCAGATGCCAAGCAAACTCCAGCACCAGACTTCAAAGTTGGTAGTCAGGTTTTTATCAAGGCAAAATACTTCCACTTCACACACCCCTCCAAGAAGCTCTTCAAGAAAAATCTAGGTCCTTATAAAATCATAGCTCAAGCTGGTGCAGTTTTATTTACTCTCTAGCTCCAGAAGAATATGAAATCCATGCATTTGATCTTCCATGTTTCTCAGCTAGAGCCCACAATCTCTAATACCATTTCAAATCACATGCAATCACCTCCACCTCTAGCTGAGGTTGATGGCAAATTGAAATATAAGATATTAGAAATCCTTAACTCAAAGATAGATTGAAGGTGATAGAACTGCAAACTCCTATATTTGATGTGATGGTCCAGATATGAAGGATCAGATAAAGAGACTTCATGGTTACTTACAATAGAACTAGGTCATGCTTCAAAACTTGTCTTGGACTTCCATCTCCAGTACTTGGAGAAGCCCAGATCTCACTCCACTTGACCTGTTAAAATTGTTAACATTTGCAAAATTATCTATTACACTTTCTTCCTCTCATCCTCTTTGTCCTCATCTCCTTCTCCATCCTTTACCTTTATCTGTGCCAACCCTACCTTTCTGGCTCCCCTTTCCTCCATTACCAACTTCTCTATTTCTATCATTCCAATGTCATCGTCCTTGTCTTCCTTGTCCTTCTTCTTTTGCACCTTCATCCACTGCCTTTACTTTGTTTTTTTTTTAGCTCCATCAATCAACAATATCACATGATCCTCAATGGCTTTCAAGGGTTTAGGTCTAAAAGGGGGATACTATTATATCCTAGGCTTCAAAAGCCAACTCTGGTATAACTCTAGACTATTTCCTGTCTTCTGCTCTGTTCATTTCATCTAGACTTACATTAGTAAATTCCTCTAACTTCTATTTTTCCTTTGCCTCTGTTCCCATTTATTTATACTACTAATACTTCATTATGTTTCATACTCTAGTAGTAACATCACTTCAATGTCAATGCTCACTAGGAGCATGATCCTAAGACTCCAACTCAGTAGAGCCTATACTTGACATTTCTAGTATATACTTCATTTTGACTCTGGACTTAGTCATCTGGTTTTCCCTCCATGTATAAACTCTATAGTTAACTGCCTGTATACCTCAGTTCAAATATCAACATAGACAATCAGCCACATTTAACAACTCCATTTTCTGTGAACTCTATTAGGGCTTAATGCCCTTTTTTCTCTCTTCTTTCCTTAGATCTCTAATCCTTAGACCTCTGACCCTTAGACCTCTAACCCTTAGACCTTCAATCCTCTAACCTGTTAAGACTAGACTGACAAAGTCTTGCACAACTCTGGAACTCCAAAGTTGAAGCGAATGGGGCATTAACTTCACCTTATGTGGTATACCCTTGCAATGGAATCATGCCCCAGGATTTTGGGTAGAGGGTTGGAGATTGGAGGTTGGAGGTCCAGGATTGGAGATTTGAGAGTTGGAGGTCTGAGGGTTAGAGAGAGGAGAGAGGGCATCAAGCCCTCAATGAAAGTCATAGGAGAATGAGAGGAAAGTAGACTCAGTTGTCTATGTCAATATTTGAACTGAGTTCTATAGGCAGTAAACTACAGTGTTTATATACAGAGGGAAAACTGAATGACTAAGTCTGGAGTTAGAATGAAATATGTACCAAAAGTGTCAAAGATTGGCTCTACTGAGTAAGAGTCTTAGGATCATGCTCTGAGTGAGCAATGACATCAGAGTAGTTCTGATACTGAAGAATGAAGCATAAGGAAGTATGAGTAGTTTGGAAGAATGGGAACAGAGGCAAATGAGAAATGGAAGTCATAGGAATTTACTAATGTAAGTCTGGAAGAAATGAATAGAGCAGAAAATGGGAAATAGTCTGGAGTTATACTAGTATTCATCCAGAAGATCTGGAGTTGGCTTTTGAAGCCCGGGATATAGTAGTATCCCTCTTTTAGGCCTGAACCCTTGAAGGCCTTTGAGGATCACATGGTACTATTAAATGATAAAGCTGAAGAAAAATGGAGTGAAGGTAGCTTACAAAGGCATGAAGAAGAAAGACAAGAATGATAACATCAGAACGGCAGAGGTAATGGAGTTGGTGATGGATGATGGTGGAGAACAGAGAAGAAAAAGAGAACTAAGAGAATGAGGACGAGAAAGTGTAATAGATGCTTTTGTGAATCTTAATGAATTTGATGGGTCAAGTGGAGTGAGTCCAGTATAGAAGTTTGCAGTTCCATTACCTGTGATCTATCTTTGAGTCAAGGATTTCTAATATCTTATATTCTAGTTTGCCATCAATCTTAACCAGAGGTAGAGGTGATTGCATGCAATTCAGAATGGTATTAGAGATTGCAGGCTCTAGCTGAGAAACATGGAAGACCGGATGCATGGACTTCATGTTTTCCAGAAGCCAGAGAGTGAATAAAACAGCATCAGCTTAAGCTATGATTTCATAAGAACCTAAATTTTTCTTGGAGAGCTTCTTAAAGGGATGTGTGGAGCAAAAGTATTTTGCCTTGATAAAGACTTGACTACTGACTGTGAAGTCCAGTGCCAGAGTTCATTTGGTGTCTGTGGGTTCTTGATATCATTGCTGGGCTAGGGCTATTTCTTCATGGAGGAGGCTATGGAGAGAGTTGAGCTCAACAGAGTATTCTTGGGCTTGGATAGAGGTGAGGTCATGTTTAGGATGGATGAAGATGTTCAGATGATAACCTTTATTGGTGAAGAATGGGAAGATACTGGTGGTAGCATTCAGAGCATTATTATAAGCAAACTCTGTGAGAGACAGGAGCCTGGACCAGTTGTCTTGCTGGTAGTTGCAATAAATCCAAAGGTACTATTCCAGGGTCTGGTTCATCTGCTCTATTTGTCCATCACCCTTCGGGTGGTATCTGGAGGTAAAGTGGAGTCAGATATCTAAGACTTTCCCAAGTGAGCAGAAGAAGTGGAAGACAAACTTTAAGCCTTGATCAGAGATGATAAGTATGGGAACTTCATGTTTGGAGAATATGTGGAGCAGGAAGAGTTTTGCTAACTCCAGGGATATCACCTTGTCATCAGTTGGAATGAAGATGTACTGTTTGGACAATCTGTCCATAACTACAAGGATGGCGGTATGTCTAGAGAATAAAGGGAGTTATTTAATTAAGTCTATGGAAATTGAATTCCATGGCTTCTCCAGAATGGAGAGTTATTTCAGGAGCTCATAGAGCTTATGTCTGGGGATCTAAGTGTGGGTGCAGGCTGTGCAGGAGGAAAGATAGTCTTTGACAAAGGTCTGGATGCCTGGCCAGATATATTTGTAGTGGATGAGCTCTAAGGTCTGGTTTTGTCTGAAGTATTTGGAGAGTGAATGGTCATGTTTGTACTAGAGAACTCGGAGGCAGAGGTTATCTGCATCTGGGATGTAAATATGATTGTCTAGATAGAGGAAGCCATTGGAGTCTACAATCCAGTGGGAGTTGAAGGGTTTGGAGTTGGACATGTGGACAGATGCTAAAGGATTGAAGGAGAGTGTAGACAGGATGTTTCTATGAAGGGACTCAATGTTGAATAGCATACTGGCCTGGAGAACTGATGTTGCTAAAATCATTGCCCTGAGGGATGACACAAGCTGTTCTCAGATGAATATGGAATGGAAATTCTAGGAATTTATGAGTGCATAGTCCCTATTTCCCTCTTTGGGATAGATATCCCAGTATCTAGTAAGGGAGTTGGGTTTTGCACCCAGGCATCCAGGGTGAAAGCAGATGACCATGTTGAACTCCAAGAGGAACTTTAACCACCAGGCTTGTCACTAGGTTAGGAGTTTGGTGATTGTAAAGTATTCCAAGTTCTTGTGGTCTGTGACTATGTCAATTAGAGTTCTGGAGCCTTCAAGAGAGTGCCATCAAGTCTGGAAGGACTTATGGATGGCCAGCAATTTCTTATTATGGGTATCATAGTTGAGTTCTGGAGCAAAGAGGGTATGGGAGTAGAATGCTATAGGGTAGATTTCATTGTCTGGATATCAAATGGAGAGAATGCCAGTGATAGCATAGTCAGAGATGTCTATCTTGATGATCAAAGGGAAGTCAGGGATCCAATGGGGGCAGAGGTAAAAGCATTCTTAAGGCACTAGAAAGTGGAGTGACAGGCATCATTGAAATTCCACAGAGTATCCTTTCGGGTAAGATGAGTGAGCAAAATGACAAGTATGGAGTAGTCAGCAATGAATTTCTGGTAGAAATTAGTAAATTCAAGGAAAGACTATATATCTTGGACCTTCTGTGGTTTGGGCCAATCAATGATGGCCTTTACCTTTTCTAGGGACATGAAAAGTCTGGTCAGAGAGAGTTAATATCTGAGATACTCAATGAAGTCAGTGTGGAATTCACATTTTTCGAGTTTGGCATAAAGTCCATGTTTTCAGAGGTGCTGGAGTACTTCCCAGACATGCTCTTTATGCTTTGCATGGTCTTTGGAGAAGATGAGAATATCATCCAAATAGACAATGACAGAGATATCAAGAAGATCTGCAAAAATGGAGTTGATGAACTGCTATAAAGCCAAAGGGGCATTGGTGAGACCAAATGGCATGACAAGCCATTCAAATGATCTGTAGTGCATGCAGAAGGATGTTTTCCACTCATCTCTGGTGGCAATGTGGACTAGGTGATATGCATGCCAGAGATCAAGCTTGGTATAAATCTGAGCATGGCTTGGAGCATCTAGAAGGTTAGAGATATAGGGGAGTGGATAGCAGTCCTTTTTTGTAATCTTGTTAAGTCCATGAAAATCTACACAAAGATAAAGTGAACCATCCTTCTTGTGGATGAAGAGTACCAGAGTGGCATAAGCAAAGGTAAAAGGGTAGATGAATCCCATGGAGAGGTATTTGTCAAGAAATACTTAAAGAGACTCAAGTTCAGATGTGGACAGGGAATAGGTAGTACCTATTGGCAAAGATGCTCCTTTTTCCAATTCAATCTTCAGGTTGAATTCATGGTATGGGGAAAGCTTGGATACCTTGCCTTTGCTGAATACATCTGTGAAATTATAATACTCTAGAGGGACTCTGAAGAGATCAACTGGATTGGAGTTGACAGAAATGGAGTGAAGATTGCTCTCCTAAGGGCAGAGTGACAGAGTGAACTGCACTGAGCCCTTGAGACAACAGGTGAGTATGAAGGCAGATGCACTAATGAGTGCAATAGATGGTATCTTACAGTCATAAGTATGTGGTGAAATGGGATTGGAGTCAGCTGGAGAAATGAGTTCTGAGGGCTGTGAAGTTAAGCTCAGGTTTGCTAGCATGGGGTACTTGGGTGCTTGGAATGAGATACTGCTTGTAACCCAATCAATCAACAGATTGTAGCAGGCAAGCCAGTTGTGTCCTAGAGCAATAGAACAAGAACCATCTAGTGAAGTGATATAAAATGTTGTCAAAGTGATATCACTGGTTAAAAAATAAATGGAGAGGTTAATGGCTTGAGTTACAGAAGAATTCGAGGTGCCATCAAACAAACGGAGGGACAGTGGAGGGACAGAGTAGACTAAAAGTCCATTCTTCTTCACAAATGTCAAATCTATGAAGGAATTGGAGAAGCCAGAGTCTATTAATGTGGGGAAAGGAGTGATATTCTAGGACACTAGGGAAACGGAGGGTAGGAGTGATTTTGGATTTAAGAGAGCAGACACATTGAGTTGGATTTCCTTGGGTGCATGGGAAGAGACAATGCAACCTCCAGTCTATGTGGAGTCACAGAGGTTATGGACTATTTTTTTACCTTGGTGGAGGCCTCCAGTTTGGTTTTCGAAGTTTCAGTCTTGGTAGTATAACTGTGAATGCTAGGGATAAGAAAGCTAGGGAATTTGGCAAGGTCACCAATGTCTGTGAGCTCATCCATGTGTGCGCTAGGCATAGAGGACTTGTTAAGACTGAATGGACAGACTCCTGTGCAACTCTGGAACTCTGGAGTTGAGATGAACAGGGCATTGGCTTCACCTTATGTGGTACACCCTTGCAATGGAATTGTGCCCCAGGATTTTGGGCAGAAGGTCTGAGGTCTAAGGTCCAGGGTCTAAAGATCTGAGGTCCAGAGATCTGAGGGTTGGAGATCTGAGAGTTGAAGAGAGGAAAGAGAGCATCAAGCCCTCAATGAAGGTCACAGGAAAACAAGAGAAAGATAGACTCAGTCATCTATGTCGATATTTGAACTAAGATCTATAGGCAGTAAACTACAGTGTTTTATATACAGGGGGAGAGCTAGATGACTAACTCTGGAGTCGAAGTAAAGTAAGTACTAGAAGTGTCAAGTGTTGGCTCTACTGAGTCAGAGCCTCAGGATCATGCTCCAAGTGAGCAATGACATCAGAGTAGTTCTAATACCAAAGGATGAAGCATAAGGAAATATGAGTAGTCCAGAAAAATAGGAATGGAGGCAAATGGAAGATGGAAGTTAGAGAAATTTACTAATGTAAGTCTGGAAGAAATGAATGGAGCAGAAGACAGGAAATAATCTGGAGTTATACCAGTGTTCGTCTGGAAGATCTGGAGTTGGCTTTTGAAGCCTGGGATATGACAGGACTATAGAGGTAGACATACTTGAGATGTAAAAGAAGTGCTTTGACCAGTAGAGAAGCTATGGGACTATTTGATGTGATTAGGGCCTTAGCAGCTGCCACCTAAGGCATGTAGAGAGTTGTAGATTTCCCTTGCATGCAACTGTGTCATATGGATCAACATGGTTGAGGATTCTAATGCAAGTGTGAGTTCAAATATACTGTTAAGACTAGACTGATGAAGTTCTACACAACTCCAAAACTCCGAAGTTGAAGTGAATGGGGCATTGGCTTCATCTTATGTGGTGTACCCTTGCAACAGAGTCATGCCCTAGGATTTCAGACAAAGAGTCTGGGGTCAGAGATATAGAATTCGGAGGTCTGAGGGTCAAAGGTCTAAGGGCTGGAGGTCTGAGGGTTAGAGGTCTGAGGGTTGGAGGTTTAAGGGTCGAAGGTCTAAGGGTCATAGGGAGGAGAGAGGGCATCAAGCCCTCAATGGGGGTCACAGGAAAACAAAAGAAAGATAGACTTGGTCATCTATGTCAATATTTGAACTGAGATCTACAGGCAGTAAACTATAGAGTATATATATGGAGGGAAAACTGGATGACTAAGTCCAGAGTTAGAGTAAAGTATGTACCAGAAGTGTCAAGTATTGGCTCTACTGAGTCAAAGCCTTAGGATCATGCTCTGAGTGAGCAATGACATTGAAGTAGTTCTAATACCAAAGGATAAAGCATAAGGGAGAATGAGTAGTCTGGAAGAACGGAAACAGAAGCAAATGAGGAATGGAAATCATAGAAATTTACTAATGTCAATTCAGAAGAAATAAACAGAGCGAAAGACAGAAAATAGTCTGGAGTTATACCAGTGTTTGTCCAGAAGATCCAAAGTTGGCTTTTGAAGCCTAGGATATGACAAGTTTACTGCCTGTAGACCTCAGTTTGAATATCAACATAGATGACTGAGTCTATCTTTCTCTTGTTCTCCTATAACTCTCATTGAGGGCTTGATATCCTCTCTCCTCCCTACAACCCTCAAATCTCCAACCCTTAGACCTCTAACCCTTAGACCTTCAACTCTCAGACCTCTAACCCTCAGACCTCCAACTCTCAGACCTCCAACCCTCAAACCTCCAACCCTCAGACCTTCAACTCTTAGACCTTTGACCCTCAGACCTTCAACCCTCAGACCTCTGACCCTCAGACCTCTGACTCTCAGACCTTTGACCCTTAGACCTTCAATCCTCAGACCTTCAACCCTTAGACCTCTGACCCTCAGACCTCCAACCCTCAGACCTTCAATCCTAGACCCTAGATCTCTGACCTCCAACCCTCTGCCTGAAATCCCAGGGCATGATTCCATTGCAAGGGTATACCACATAAGATGAAGCCAATACCCCATTCACTTCAACTCCAGAGTTCCAGAGTTGCACAGGACTTTGTCAGTCTAGTCTTAACAGGCACACCACACAAGATAAAGCTGATGCCCCATTCGTCAGACCAACTTTGGAGTTCTGGAGTTACACAGGAGTCTGTCTGTCTAGTCTTAATAGAGTCAGGTTTTACACCCAAGTATCTGAGGCAGAAGCAGATGACCATATTGAACTGTAAGAGGAACTCCAACTATTAGGCTTGATTGTTAAGATTGAACGGATGGACTTCTGCACAACTCCAGAACTCTGGAGTTGAGGTAAACAGGGCATTAGCTTTACCATATGTGATGCACCTGTTAAGACTAGACTGACTAAATTCTACACAACTCTGAAACTTTAAAGTTGAGACAAATAGAGTATTGGCTTTACCTTATGTGATGTACCCTTGTAACAGAATCATGCCCTGGGATTTCAGGCAGAGGGTCAGAGGTTGGAGGTCCAGGGTCTGGAGGTCTGAGGGTTGGACATCTGAGGGTCAGAGGGAGGAGAGAGAACATCAAGCCCTCAACAGAGGTCACAGGAGAACAAGAGGAAGATAGACTTGGTCATCTATGTTGATATTCAAACTGAGGTCTACAAACAGTGAACTACAGTGTTTATATACAAAGGGAAAACTGGATGACTAAGTCCAGAGTTGGAATGAAATATGTACTGGAAGTGTTAAAGGTTGGCTCTACTAAGTTGGAGCCTCAAGATCATGCTCCAAGTGAGCAATGACATCAGAGTAGTTCTAATACTGAAGGATAAAGCATAAGGAAGTATAAGTAGTTCAGAAGAACAGGAATGGAGGCAAATGAGAAATGGAAGTCATAGAAATTTACTAATGTAAGTCCAAAAGAAATGAACAGAGTAGAAAATAGGAAATAGTCTGGAGTTCGGTGTTTGTCCAGAAGATCCGGAGTTGGCTTTTGAGGCTTAGAATATAACAGTATCCTTGCAAAGGAATCTTGCCCTAGGATTTCAAACAGGGATCAGAGGTCAGAGATCAGAGAACCAGAGGTTAGAGAGCCAGAGATCAAAGGGCTAGAGGTCAGAGGGCCAGAGGTTGGAGGGCCAGAGGTTAGAAGATTGGAGACTAGAAAAAAGGACATCAAGCTCTCAATAGAGATCATAGGGAAAAGATCTGGAGTTGGTTATCTATGTTATTTATGTTGTCTATGTTGATATTTGAACTGAGGTATATAGGCAGTTAACTACAGAGTTTATATATGGAGAAAAAACTGAATGACTAAGTCTAGAGTCAGAATGAAGTATATACTGGAAGTGTCAAGTGTAAGGCTTTACTGAGTTGGAGCCTCAGGATCATGCTTCTAGTAAGCATTGACATCGAAGTGATATTACTACCAGAAAACAAAACATAATGAAGTATTAGTAGTATGGGTAAACAGGAACAAAGGCAAAGGGAAGATGGAAGTCAAAGAAATTTACTAATGTAAGTCTGGATGAAATGAATAGAGTAAAAGATAGGAAATAGTCCAGAGTTATACTAGAGTTTGTCTGGAAGATCTAGAGTTGGCTTTTAAAGCCCAGAATATGACATTGATGCTAGATCAGGAGTTGGTGATTACAAAGTATTTTAAGTTCTTGTGATTAGTGACTACATTAATCAGAGTTCTAGAGCCTACAAGATAATGCTACCAAGTCCAGAAGAACTCATGGATGGCCAGTAATTCCTTATCATGGATATTATAGTTAAGTCTACAATGAAAAGAGTATAGGAGTAGAAAGCTATGGGGTGAATTTCATCATCCAGACATTGAATAGAGAGAATACTAGCAATGGCATAGTTGGAAATGTCTATCTCAATAATTAGAGGGAGTTGGGAATCCAATGGGATAGGATAGAAGTATGTCACATTCTGGGTCTCAAAAGTCAACTCTAGATCCTCTGGAGATACTCTAGCATAACTCCAAACCCTTTTCCATATTCCTTACTTGTTCACTTTGCCCAGACTGACATTCATAAATTTCTATGATATTTGTTTCTCATTTGCCTCTATTCATATGACTTATACTTCCTTATGTTTCATCCTTTAGTATTAATACTACTCTAATATCAGTGCTTACTCAGAGTATAATCCTAAGGCTCTGACTCAATAGAGTCCCCACTTGATACTTTTGGTATATACTTTATTCTGACTCCAGACTTAGTTATCTGGTTTTCCTTCCATATATAAACTCTATAGTTGTTAAACTTTAGGCCGGATGGGCAGAGAGAACTCTGGGTATAACTGTGGAACTCCAGAGTTGGGTCAGAGAGGTGGGACTTTGGCTTCACCTTATGTGGTGTGCCCTTGCAAGGGATTCATGTCCCAGATTTATAGACAGAGGATTGGAGGTTGGAGATAGGTCAGAGCTTAAGTTATGCAATGACTTAAGAAGTCTGATCAGGAGAACTTCAAGTTCTGGAGGGGTAGTTATCTTGATATTCAAACTGAGGAGATATAGTACAAAGTACGGAGTTTATATATGGAGGAGAATCAGATAACTAAGTCCAGAATCAGAAGAAAGTATATACTGGAGGGGTCAGAGGGAAAATGATTCTGGAGCATAGCCTCAGAGCTGTGCTCCTAGGCAAGCACTGGTATTGGGGGTGTCTAAGCAAGAAATGGAATGTAAGGAAATGAGTAATCAATGGAGTCATGGTAAGTTAATAATATATGGGTTTAAGTGTATTAACTACAAAGGAAATGCAAAACAGTCCAGAGTTATGTTGAAGTAGACCTAGAATATCCAGGGTTGGACTCTGGAGTTCCAGGATATAACAATAGTTAATTGCCTATAGATCTCAGTTTGAATATCGACCAACTTTGACAACTCTAACTTCCCTCTTATTCTATGAACCCCATTAGGGCTTTATGCTCTTCTTCCTCCCTTTTTTCCTTAGACCCCCAACCCTCCAATCATCAACTCTCCAATCTTCAACCCTTCAACCTCCAACTCTCCAATCTTCAACTCTCCAATCTCTAACCCTTTAATCTCTGATCCTCTAATCTCTAACCCTTCA
The DNA here is from genome assembly GCA_038089055.1 of Tylopilus aff. balloui. NCBI lineage: Eukaryota > Fungi > Basidiomycota > Agaricomycetes > Boletales > Boletaceae > Tylopilus > Tylopilus aff. balloui. Next base: position 52,275 of record JBBPKC010000028.1, on the reverse strand, counting down.
ACCTCTGATTCTCCAACCTTCAACCCTTCAATCTCTGACCCTCTAACTTTCAATCCTTTAACCTCTAACCCTCCAACCTCTGACCCTCCAATCTCTAACCCTCCAATCTCTATTATATTATCTACCCTAGCATTTTTCTTATTCTTGTTCACAACTTGCAGCCTTGTCTTGATCCTCTTTTCATTGATCCCTAGTTGCTTACCATATAGGACCAAGCATTCTCTTTGTCCAAGCTCGTCATCTCATTTGCCTTATACTGATTCTCACTGGTTTTCACATCTCATTTCCATGGTGTGCCTTTTCTACTGTATTAGTCAAACCTTTAACTACATAATACCCAATGTGTCATTATATTACATCTTTTTTGTTTCTTCTTGTTCTATATGCTTCCATTGGGTCTGTTCTCACTATTTAAGTTCATATACTGTACCTTGTAATTCTCTCACGTTTCATCTATGTGAATATATGTAGTCTCTTGTTACCCTCAGTTCAACTAAGGTCATTTACCTTGGTCTCATCAAACCATCAATTGCTCAGTCAATCATCTCTTGTTTTATCTCAATGTAACTAAGACAGCACCTCTGCATGAGTGCCCCACATTGACAGAACTCTCTTGGCCCCAACCTCATGTGTAACAAAAGACAAAACATCTTCCTTCTCCCTCCTATCACAGAGTAGGAGAATTCCATTATAACAACACATCATTCACCACACCTAGAACTCCCTCATCCATCAATGCTGACAACAAGGTACCCACCACACCCAGTACTCCCCTAGATAACAAGTCTGTGGACCAATCTCTACACACTAAACTCCCCAGCACCCTCTAGGAGATGTCTAGCAATCACCCCAGCAGGAACATCAATTTCCATCATCCCACAAACCCTACCCATCCCTATGGCAACTACTATCTTGAGACCCACAGAACTTAGAGCAACTCTTCCCTCCCCTTTCAAGGAAAGTGTGGAATTTGCTAACTAATGGTAACTAGCCATGGAAATACACTTCAAATACAATACAGATGACAAGAAAGTTGCTGCCTTCTTAGATTGCATGGAGGGCCTTCAACCCAGAGCCTTTGCAGAATCCTGGTACTGCAAGGTACTAGACCCCCAATGTGCACAAGCCAATCAGACCATTGCCAAGATCATGGATGATTTCTCCAAGATTTTCTACCCTTATGATCAATAAGCCAATGCATATGCTAAACTCAGACAACTATGTCAAGCAATCAAAATTCACAAAGACTTCAAAAAGCCTGATAGTTTTCAACCATTCATTATTGAATTTGAGAACTTGATGGCCATTGCAAATGTCACTGATGAAAAGGTTCTCATCAACAAGTTTCTTCAAGAATTGAATGATTATCTAGTCACTAACATCCTGTCCATGACATCTGTTCCCACTACTGTAGCTGAAATGATTACTAGAGCCAAGGCATTCCATATGCATAAACTCCAAGGAATGGAAATCAAGGATCAGAAAACCCCTTATGTCGCCCAAACCACCAGATCTAGATATTGCTTCTTTATCTTAGCCAAAGATCCCAATGTAATGGATGCTAACTCCATCACTCTAAAGGAACTCACCCTGAAAGAGTGAGCAGAATGTCTCACCAAAGGACTTTGTTTCAGGTGTCACCGATCTGGTCATAGCATCAAAGAATGTAGAGACACAGCTCTATGATTCTTGACTAAGATTCAAGCTATCACAACCACTGCCTCCCCTAAACCCTCCATAGCCTTTATCACTGAACTCCAATGTTATATGGCTACCCTAGAAACCAAGGGAAACTCCCAAACAGCTGTCCTCAATGTTCTTAAAACTTGCTTAGAAGGATTCAAGGGAATACTGGAGGATAAATGCATGGAACAATCCTCGTCAGATTTTTAGAAGGGAAGGCTGCGTCAATGTCATCTCTCCATGTAAACACAGTACTCTTAGGTCTGAAAACTACACGAATGCTCCAATTTCCCATTACAATTAGATACTAAGACAAAACCGTCGAAATCTCAGTTCTCATCAACAGTGGAGCTACCAGAAACTCCATTGACAAGTCCCTCATGCACCACTTCCACCCCTCACTACACTACCTCCCCAGGCCTATCACCACCATCAATGCTGATAGCACCACAAATAGCAAAGGAACCATTAAATGGTAAACCAAACTCCAATTGGAATTCAAAAACCATACTCTAACCAAAAGACTCTATGTAACCAACCTAGGATGACCTCATATCATCCTTGGCACCCCTTGGCTTACCAAGCACAATTCCCACATTGACTAGACTCAACACACCCTTGCCCTTCATGATAACCTCCTGATAAACCCTATCAAAACCACCTCCTACTGCCTGATTGAATGGTTACTTCAGGAACCAAACACAGATGAAGACCCAATGTACACCACTCTCAAAATAAACAAACTGACTATCTCTACAGAGATTGCTTAGAAGGAAACCAAAATCCCAACCACTCTACTATCTTGATGCCAAGATTTCCAAGATGTATTTGAGGAAAAAACACATGATTGACTACCCTCACATCAACCCTTCGACCACACCATAGAACTCCAAGACAACTTTGTCCCCAAGGTCACCAAGATCTACTCTCTCAACCCAAAGGAAAGAGAAGCCCTCCAAGAGTTTATAATTGAGCATCTATAAACCAGACACATAGTTCCATCCACTTCTTCTCAGGCCTCCCCTCTCTTTTTTATCCCCAAAAAGGATGGATCACTATGACCATGCCAGGACTATCACTACCTTAACTCATTTACTGTTTGCAATGCTTACCCTTTTCCTCTAGTCAACACTCTTATCAAAAACATGTAAAAGTCCACCATCTTTACCAAGTTTGACATCAGATGGGGATATAACAATATCTGCCTATGACCTGAAGACCAATGGAAAGCCACCTTCATTACATCCCTTGATCTCTTTGAGCTCACAGTCATGTTTTTTGGTTTCTGCAATGCTTTCTTCACGTTTCAAGCATTTATGAACCTGTCTTTCACCAACATGATAGCTGAAGGATGGTTGGAAATATACATGGATGACTGTGGAATTCACTCCACCAACATCACCACTCACCATGACCAAACTCTTTACATTTTTCAATGATTTAAAGAACTGGGTCTATTATTGAAACTTCCCAAATGCTCTTTTGATATCCCCTAGATTGAATTCCTTGGGCTGATCATTGGCCAGGGAACTGCTCAAATAAACTCAAGGCCATTCACAACTGAAAACCTTCTCACATGGTAAAAGAAATATGCTTCTTCATAGATTTTTGCAATTTCTATTGAAAATTTATCCCCAACTTCTCTGATCTGGTCATCCCACTGACAATGCTCACTGCCAAGAACACTCCTTGGTCTTGGCTCCCTACCCACCAGCACATCTTCGATACTCTCAAACTGAAGTTCATTACCACCCCAGTTCATTAACTTCCAGACCCATCAAAACCCTTTACACTTATAACTGATGCCTCTCTTGTCATGGCTAGGGCAGTACTTCAACAGGACAATTCCAACAGCAACCTCTACCCATGTGCCTATTTTTCAAAAACCCTTCTTCCTGCTCAACAAAACTATGATATTTATAACTGAGAACTACTGGCCATTATTCTTGCCCTTGAAAAATGGAAACATTTGCTTCAGGGCATTCTGCACCCCATTACTGTTGTCACTGACCATAAAAATCTCTCATTTATCAAGGACTCTCACAAACTCTCCAGATGTCAAGCATGATGGAGTCTATTCTTACAGGACTTCAACATCCTCTGGAAAGTGACTCTGGGCTCACAAATGGCCCCAGCTAATGCCCTTTCCTGCTGTCATGACATTGACACCTTCTCTAACAATGCTGACTTGTCTATTCTCTCTGAACCACAGATTATTAATGCTCTTAATTTCACTCTAGCTGATAAAATTTGCTCTTTGTCCTCCTTTGACCCTCTTGTTCTCAAGGCCATTTCATCCCTCAACTCCAATACCCTATTATTCCCCTGCCCCTCTCTCCAGGAGTAGCACTTTAACTCTAGCCAACTGTTTTTCAAACATCATCTCTATATTCCCCCTGACACCCACTATTCCCTTGTTTTCTCCCTTCATTATTCCCCCACAGAGGGCCACATGGGTTACTTTTACACCAAATCCTCTTTGGAAAAAGACTACTGGTAGCCAGGACTTGCCACCTTTACTCACAAATTCATCCTTGGCTATGCTATCTGCTAACAGTCTAAACCTAACACATATCCCACAGTTCTCTCCCTTTGCTCCCTCACCTCCACTGCCACCCATTCCTTCCTGCAAATCTCCCTCAACCTCATTTCTGGTCTCCCCCTGGTCACAGAGTTGAACTCTGTATTGGTCACAGTCAACCATGGCCTTACAAAGGAAGTAATATTCATTCCTTGTTCCAAATCTGTCTCTGTAGCAGATATAGCAGAATTACTTTTACAGCACATCTTCCCCAGATATAGTCTCCATGACACCTGCATATCTGACTACAGACCCCAATTCGCATTTACCTTTGCTAGAGAATTAGCATAACTTCTTCAATACGACCTTCATCTATTATCAGCCTATCATCCTCAAACTGATGGAGAAACAGAAAGGGTTAATCAAGAACTAGAGGTATACTTACAAATATTTTGTACTGATAATCCCACAAAATGGCAAAGACTACTCCCACTCATAGAATTCCATCACAACTCCACAATTCACTCAACCACTCATGCATCCCCTTACTCTCTAATTTTAGGTTACAAACCTAGGGCCTATCCCCCACTATACCCAAGTACCTTCTTACCTACCCTCAATGTACATCTATCATGCCTGGAGGAAGCTCGAAAAGAAGCCCTTGCTGCCTATCAGTCAGCACAATTACTAATGAAACAATGAATCTCATCTCACTTCAAACCCTAGACCATTGATGACCAAGTCTGGCTTGAGGCCAAACATTTGTGACTAAAATCTACCTCACCCAAACTAACCCCTAAAAGATATGGACCTTTTACCATCATTGCCATCCTTAGCCCCACTGCATATAAGCTTCACCTTCCTCTCACCTGGAAAATTCACAATGTATTCCATGCATCATTGCTCACCCCCTATAGAGAAACAGCTATTCATGGCCCCAACTATCTCAAATCACCTCCTGACCAAATAGAAAATGAAGAGGAGTACAAAGTGGAGAAAATAATCACACACCAGGGAACTGTCACTTGTCAGCAGTATCTGACCATGTGAAAAGGGTATTCTTCCTCTAAAAATATCTAGGAACTGGAACTTAACCTTAGACATGCCAAGTGGATTCTATTCACTTATAAATGAGTCTGCCATCTTTAGGTTTGCTGGTTGTCATGTTTCCTTTTCTAATCATTGTCCTCATATATGCTATCACTGCCTACATTCTCTTTGCCCTCTCCTATCTCTTCATCCACCTTAAAGCTAAGAAAATTCAACCTACCTTCACCTTTCCTGAATTGCCCATTTTCTTTCATTGTCAATCCACCATCAATCTTGAAGACCATGTCTTAACAACTCTTTAACCCATCAACCCCAGTATTATCCCTCACCTTCATGAGAATAGATTATTCTCCAATGTCACATATGTTTCATGCCACTACTCACTCCATTGACACTTTGGTGTTACTGTTAGAACATAGATGATTACTCTATAGTCATGTCCTTTTATTCCTAGATCTTCTTCATATTGTTGAGCATATCATGGAGTACAAGGGGAACACCTTGTGCCCCAACTTGATTTCTTGCTACCTTCAATCTAGATTAGCCACAGTCGCATTGACAATCACTTGCCTGGGTGATTAACCCATTAACCTTATAGTTGTTCTCTTTTCTCTTCATGCTACTATAACCAAACTCTTAGACATCCTTCATGACCAAGGTTACTGTCATATCCCAGGCTTCAAAAGCCAACTCTAGATCTTTAGAACAAACACCAGTATAACTCCAGACTATTTTCTATCTTTTGCTCCATTTATTTCTTCCAGACTTACATTAGTAAATTTCTCTAACTTCCATCTTCTATTTGCCTCCGTTCCCATTCTTCCGGACTACTCATACTTCCTTATGCTTTATTCTTCAGTATTAGAACTACTCTGATGTCATTGCTCACTCAGAGCATGATTCTGAGGCTCTGACTCAGTAGAGCCAACACTTAACACTTCTAGTACTTACTTCACTTTGAATTCGAAGTTAGTTATCTGGCTCTTCCCCTGTATATAAAACACTATAGTTTACTATCTATAGACCTTAGTTTGAATATCAACATAGATGACCAAGTCTATCTCCCTCTTGTTCTCCTATGCCCTTCATTAAGGGCTTGATGCTCTCTTTCCTTCCTCCAACCCTCCAATCTCTGACCCTCAGACCTCCGAATCCTGGACCTCTGATTTCCGACCCTTTGCCTGAAATCCTGGGACATGATTCTGTTGCAAGGGTACACCACATAAGGTAAAGCCAACACCCTGTTCGCCTTAACTCTAGAGTTCCAGAGTTATGCAAAACTTAGTTAGTCTAGTCTTGATAGTTTTACTCATTACATTCATAACATGGAACTAAATACCCTTCTCCCCTATTTTAGGCCCTTGTTTCAAACTCTTCATGAACTACAGCAGCTCAAGTATCTCAAGTAGACCCACCTTTCCTCTCCCATGGTTGTTGATCCTGCTCTGCTTCCAATTCACCCACTTTTAGTCAATATTACCCTGCCCATCAATGTCCACAATTCTCATAATCCCCTTTACATCATCTTGCATAATGCCCTACATGATGGACTGGGAGATCATCCCCTCATCCTGGCATCACTCACTCACATCTTACCATTGGCCACTTCCCAAATCTACCCCATTGCCACTCCCAACATGGTTTGCTATTAGTGTCACTCTACTAGGCACCTATGTATCAACTGTTCCCAGTATTGCTGCACCACATATCATGACTATACCCCTGGACATTATCATTCTCAATGTCTCACAGTCTAGTGTGATTTTTGTCAACACTAGGAACACTCTGCTCAATTTTGCCACTGATGTTGTTGTGAAACTTGTGATAAGTTCAGACATTTGGCCAATGACTGCCCTCATTCTCATACAACCCTTATATTGGAAGCTCACACACAACTGGAGGGGGGACCAGAGTAAAAGGTTTGAGACAGGGTCTCAAATGTATTGAGGGGATAATGTTATAGTTTTCCTTATTTACCCTAGTGTTTTTCTTATCCTTGTTCACAACTTGTAGCCTTGTCTTGATCCTCTTTCCATCGAGCCCTGGTTGCTCACCATACAGGACCAAGCATTCTCTTTGTCCAAGCTCATCACCTCATTTGCCTTGTACTGATTCTCATTGGTTTTCACATCTCGTCTCCATGATATGCTTCTCCTACTATATTAGTCAAACCTTTGACTACATGATACCTGATGTGTCATTGTGTTACATCTCTTTTGTTCCTTCTTGTTCTATACGCTTCCATTGGGTCCATCCTCACTATTTAAGTTTGTATACTGCACCTTGTAATTTCCTCACATTTCATCTATGTGAATATATGTAGTCTCTTGTTACCCTCAGTTCAACTAAGGTCATTTATCTTGGTCCCATCAAACCATTGATTGCTCAGTCAATCATCTCTTATCTCACCTCAATATAACTAAGATGGCATCTCTACATGAGTGCCCCATGTTAACAGAACCCTCTTGGCCCTAACCTTGTGTGTAACAATCTCTAACTCTCCAACCTCTAACTCTTCAATCTCTGATTCTCTAACCTTTGATTCTTTAATCTCTAACTCTCTAATCTCTAACTCTCCAACCTCTGACTCTCTAACCTTTAACCCTTTGACCTCCAACTCTCTGACCTCCAACTCTCTGACCTCCAACCCTCTGACCTCCAACCCTTTGACCTCTGACCCTCTGACCTTTAACTCTTCAACCTCTAACTCTTCAACCTCTAACCCTCCAATCTCTAACTCTTCAATCTCCAATCCTCTAACCTTTGACCCTTCAACCTCTAACTCTCCGATCTCCAATCCTTCAACCTCCAATCCTCTAACCTCCAACCCTTCAACCTCTGATCCTTCAACCTCTGACCCTCCAATCTCTAACCCTTCAATCTCCAACCCTTCAATCTTTGACCCTTCAATCTCTAACTCTCCAACCTTTGACCCTCCAACCTCTGACCCTCTAACCTCCAACCCTCTAACCTTCAACCCTCTGACCTCCAACCCTCTAACCTTTAACTCTTGGACTTTTAACTTTTGAATCTCTAACCCTCTGCCTAAAATTCTAGGGCATGATTCCATGCAAGGGTACACCATATATAGTGAAGCCAATGCCCCACTCACATCAACTCCAGGGTTCCAGAGTTGTATTGGAGTCCATCCATCTTGTTTTAACAGAGTAAAAGTAAAAGTATCCTTGAGATACTGGAAAGCAGAGCAACAGGCATCATTGAAATTCCATGGAGTACTCTTTTGGGTGAGATAGATAAGTGAAATGACAAGTCTAAAGTAATCAGTGAAAAATCTCCAGTAGAAATTAGCAAATCCAAGGAAAGACTGTATATCTTGGACTTTCTGTGGTTCTGGCCAATTAATGATAGCCTTCATCTTTTCTGGGAACATGGAAAATCCAGTCAGGAAAAGTCAATATCCAAGATACTTGGTGAAGTTAGTGTAAAATTCACATTTCTCAGGTTTGGCATAAAATTCATGTTTTCTAAGATGCCAAAGTACTTCCTGGACATGCTCTTCATATTTCACACAGTGTTCAAAGAAAATAAGAATATTGTCTAGATAAATGATAATAGAGACATTGAGAAGATCTATGAAAATGGAGTTGACAAACTGCTGGAAAACCACAAGGGCATTGGTAAGACCAAATGGCATGACAAGTCATTTGAACAATCTGTAGTACATTCAAAAGGATGTTTTCCACTCATCTCTAGCAGTGATGTGGACTAAATGGTAGGCATGCTAGAGATCAAGCTTGGTGTAAATCTGAGTGTGGCTTGGAGCATCTAGAAGATTGAAAATGCAGGGAAGTGGGTAGTGGTCCTTCTTCATGATTTTGTTAAGTCCATGAAAACCTACACAAAGGTAAAGTGAACCATCCTTCTTGTGGACAAAGAATACTAGAGCAGCATGAGCAGAGATAGAAGGGCAGATGAATCCCATGAAGAGGTATTCATCAAGGAATACTTGGAGGGACTTAAGTTCAGATGTAAATAGGGAATAGATAGTATCTATTGGCAAGGATGCTCCTTCTTTCAATTTGATCTTTAGATTGAATTCATGATACAGGGTGAGCTTGGATGCCTTGCCCTTGCTGAATACATCTATGAAATTGTGATACTCTAGGGGGACTCTGGAGAGACTGACTGGATCAGAGTCGATGGAAATAGAGTAGAAATTGCTCTCCTGAGGGTAAAGTGACAGAGCAAACTGCATGAAACCCTCAAGACAAAAGGCAAGTGTAAAAGTGAGAGTACTAATTAGTGCAATAGATGGTGCCTTGCAGTCAGAGGTATGCAGTGAATCAGGGTCAGAGTCAGCCAGAGAAATGAGTTTTAAGGGCTGTGGAGTTGAGCTCAGGTTTGCTAGCATGGGATACTTGGATGCTTGGAATGAGATGCTGCTCATAACCCAATCAATTAATGGATTATAGAAGGCAAGCCAGTTATGTCCTAGAACAATAGAACAAGAACCATCCAGTAGAGTGATATAAAATGTCATTAGAGTGATATTACCAGTTAAAAAATGGACAGAAAGATTAATGGCTTGAGTTATGGAGGAATTCAAGATACCATCAAACAAATGGAGATAAAGTGAAGGGATAGAGTAGGCTGAAAGTCCATTCTTTTTCACAAATGTCAAATCTATAAAGAAATCAGAGGAGCCAGAGTCTATTAATGTAGGGAAAGGAGAGATATTCTACTGAGAGACTAAAGAAATAGTGGATAAAAATGATTTTGAATCTGAGAGAGCAAACATGTTAAGTTGAATCTCCTTGGGTGCACAGAAAGAGTCAATGCAACCTCTCATCCATGTAGAGTCACAGGGGTTGCAAACTATTTTTTTCCCTCAATAAAGACCTTCAATTTAATTTCTAGAGTTTTGATTTTCATGGCACAATCTTGAGTTGCATGGGAAGTGGACTTCATGCATTCCTTGGCCTTATACCCTACTAGACCACAGAACATACAAAGTTCATTGTCAAAGTAGCACTTGTGCTTAGCCACTGTGAGCTTTTCATCTTTTCCAAGCTTAGATGACAAGTTTAGCTTGGGAAAAGTGAATGCTCTGGAGTTATTGAAAGTACTCTTAGACTTCCCTTGGGACTCCTTGGAGGAGCTGGAGAATAAGATAGAGAGTTTATTGGATGCCTTGGGATGGTTGCTAGGAGACTTTGTCTATCAGCTAATCTTTAACTTGCATTTCCAAAATCAAGCATCAATAGTGTGGGCAAGCTGGTGGAGTTTAGAGAGGGTGGGGGGTTTGCCTACATGCAAGATTTCATTCTTGATGTAGTCCAGAAGACCATTATAGAAATGGTGCCAGAGAGCACTTTCTGGACTTAGGACACAATTCTGTTAAATTTCATTACATATCTATTAATCCTTTAGCTGTTCTTTATCATCAAGTGATCTAGTTGGTGCTCTGCATCTTCAACAGGGTCATGCAGTCCAAAGTTGGTCTGCAACTCCAGGACAAACTCCTTAAAATCATCCATCCATAGAGAGTAAAGTACAGGGTCTTCTATCTAGAGGAGGTTTGATTTGAATCATTCTAGTGTTATTCCCTTTAGATACAACTAGATGAATATGACCTTGGCATGGTCAGAGGCAAAGGCTTTCAGGTAGTCTTGGAAGTTTAGTTTGCATTTAATTAAGAAAACTTAGAGTTTATAGGGATTCATTTCATCAAACTGGTCCAGTTCTTAGACTTTTATTTATTGCAAGGGTTCAAATTTCTTTTTTGAAGAGGAGATAAGGACACAAATGGCACTTGCCAGGTTGACTAGGGGATACATTCTTCTTTGTTAGATGAATCAGGGTTAAGATTATCTGCTGGAAAGTTAGAGTCACTAGAGGAGTCATCCCCAGGCTTGTCTAGATCAACCAGGTTGCCATGAATGCTAGGAGTATGGAAGCTAGGGAGGTTGGCAGGGTTGCTGATGTCTATGAGCTCTTCAATGTGTGCTCTAAGTATTAGAGATTGCAAAGATGGGTACACTTGAGATGCAAACAAAGTGCTTTGACAAGCAGAAAAGCTAAAAAATTGTTCAACAAGGTCAGGGCCTTGGCAGCTGCTGCCTAAGGCATTGAGAGGGTGGTCTATTGCCCTTGCATGCAACCATGTCATGCAAATTGACATGGTTAGGGATTCCAATACAAGAGTGAGTTTAAATATATTGTTAAGACTAAACAGATGGACTTCTATATAACTCTGGAACTCTGGAGTTGATGCAGGTAGGGTATTGGTTTCACCTTATGTGGTGTGCCCTTACAAAGGAATCTTGCCCTGAATTTCAAATGGGAATCAGAGATTGGAGATTAAAGAACCAGAGATTAGAAGGTCAGAGATCAAAGGGTCAGAGGTTAGAGGATTAGAGGTCAGAGTGTATAAAACCACAGGTACTACGCTACTTGTACACTAGCACTTACATTGTAATAGTGCTTGGGGTAGTTGAAGTGCGATGATAGTGGTTAGAGGTCAAGAGTATTATTCAAACTCAGAGCTGAGTTTGAAGTTATATACTACAGTATGTCCTTATGTAATATAACTAATATGGAGGTTGAGTACCACAGTCATGTGATGTGCTCTTTCAACACTCCCCCATGTTTTGTACATGGTAATAGAAAAACATAAAAGAATCAGCTTACTAGGACTGTGTGTCACCATAGATTAGGCCATACTGTGATCTAAATTTTACGAACTTCACTTTGCCAAGATTCTTTGTTAGTAAATTGGCAGGGTTCTCAGAGCCTTCAATATAGAAGAGCTTGATCAACTTTTTGTGAACAAATTCTTGAATACCATGTCAGCGAATGTCTATATGCTTGGATTACTTTTTGATAATTGGATTAGATGCCACAAATATAAAACCCTGATTATTACTGCACAGGAGAATTGGCTTCAAATCATATCCTAGCTCTTTGAATAGAGAGTTCAACCATACCAGTTGGCGACTACAATTGGAGAGCGAAACATATTCAGCTTCGGTAGAGAAGTAAGCTACTCAACTCTGCTGATGTATCTTCCAAGCTATAGCAACATTGGCTAGTTTCACTACATATCCAGTAGTTGATCACCATGTATTGGGATCAGATCCCCAATCTGAGTCTGTGTGTATGATTAATCCTGCTTTGGATGCACCATTATAAATAAGAATTGTGTCATGTGTACCATTTAGATAGCAACAAATATAGAGTGCCCTGTTGAGATGATCCTGAGAAGGATTCGCTGAATGCTTTGCCATTGCTATTACAGCATAGGCAATATACCAAGAGAAAGGTACAGAAGGGAACCAATCACCATCTGGTAATGGGATCGTAGCTCTGGGTTGATAGGATTTGTATTAGAGAGAGTGTAATAACTCTTAGGCAAAGAAGTTGGGGTGGATCTGGCGTTAATCATCCTGCAATGCTCAACAACTTTCAGAAAATAGTCATTTTGATCAATTAAGATTAACTTTCCCAATCATTAGATGTGCATGCAGAGATACTTTTTGAGTATGTCTAAATTGCATGATTCCCATCTACTCATAAACTTTGCCTTAATCTCATCTATGATCAACTTAGAAGGACTGCAGAACATGGCATCATCAATGTAGATAATGGCAACAATGATTAACATGTTCTTTTTCCAATAGAGAAATAGTCCAGCATTGGACTTGAGTTGCTCAAAGCCTAAGTCCTTCATGGACTCATTGAGGGTCTCCCACCATGCTATGGCAGCCTATCGCAGGCCATAAATAGCACGTAAAAGCCAACAAACTTTGTGCTCTTGGCCTTTGACTTTAAAGCCATTGGGTTGTTATTTCATATAGAGTTCCTCTGTGAGTTTTCCATAAAGGAAAGCCGATCGGACATTAAATGCCTTGATATACCAGTTCTCAAGTGTAGAGAGTGCAAGCATTAAGTGCATGGTCTTAAAATGCACTACTGGAGAGAAAATTTAGTCAAAGTCTATACCCTCGACCTGGGTAAAACCTTTGGTGACAAGGTGTGCCTTTTTGTAACCATCAAATTTAACATCAAAAACCCAGCAGTTATCAATAACCTTATGCCCTTTGGGCACATCCATGAGTTCATAGACTTGTCGCTCACACAACATTTTAAGCTCCTGTTCATAGGCAGCTCTCCACTCCTTCTGTTCAGCTGAAGGGAGTTTAAGAATGTCCCAATAGGTCTACTCTCATACTGGCTTTGTCTCTGCAGAAGATGATCCATGGGATATGGCCTTTGATATAAGATGTGCAATTAAACCTACTCCCCCTTCCTGACATAGGTGCTCAACCTTCTCTTTAGAAGGGAACAACTCACTATCTTGTGAGGGTTGGGGGCCTTGCAGTGTGGGTATGTCAGGAATCTCACCGGGCATCTGAGGAGCCAGTTCTGCTGGATGGGACGAGTGTCCAGGTTCATCAACAATGTCTTGCCATCAGCCAAGTCTATCTGAGTCCTGCTGTTGCTCTACTGGGTGTTAGTCATCACCATACACATTATCTGGGCAAGTTCACACATGGCATTCTCACTGTGAGTGACGAGGAGCAGGGGGAATGGCTGGAGGTGCCAGAGGCTAATGCCTCTGTGGAATGACTGGCCTTTGTGGTGGTAAAGGCATTGGAGTGGTGGGATGGGTAGGAGGTAGAGATGGTGAGGATGGTAGACCAGGCTGGTTGTTTGAGGGACTAGGAAGGTCTAGACCAAAAAAAGGGCCATTCTCAGAAGTAAATGGTTCTTGTCTCAAGGAGATTCTTACTTTCATGCATTTTGGGAATCTATCTTCCTCAAAAATGATGTAAGCAGAAATATACACCTGATTGGTTGTTCTCATAAAAATATAATTCAATATCATGCCTGGTGCTACGCCGATATGAATCATAAGCTCTGCCTTAGGGGCTAACTTCAAGGATCGAGTCTCAGGGGGAATGTGCACGTAAGTGGCACAGCCCCACACTCTAAGATGGCTGACATTGGGTGCTTGCCCTCTGGTCAACTCAAAAGGCGTTTTGTCATTTAAGTGAGCGATTAGTATATGGTTATAAATATATGTGGCATGGGCGAATGAGAACTCCCACCAACTGTCAGGGGTGCAAGCATCCTGCCGCATCAACTTTGACTTGTTGGAAAGTGTCTGCATGAGCCTTTTGACTCTGCCATTCTACATCAGAGTGTAAGGGGCTGATTGAAAAATCATAATGCCTGTCTCTTTGAGCATTGTGTCGAATGCTTGGGATTTATATTCTCCCCCAGCATCTGACATCCATCCCTTTATCCTGGCTTCGTATTGGATGCTCACCATTTTAAGGAACTGCTGAGTAGCACCCAAGGCATTGTTTTTCTTTATAATGGGAACAGTTCATGCATGCAATGAAAAGTCATCCAGGAATGTAATTATATATTTATTGTGGTAATATGATTCCACAGGGAAAGACTTGAGATCTGAGTACATGAGCTTGAAAGCTCTAGTAGCACAATGCTCAGTCAGAGGGAAACTCCTCAAAGGTAATTTGCCTTTAATACAACCAGGGCATACTGGGTCTTCGGATGAGAATGAAATATCAGGGAAGCCAATAGTGTGCTTCTTAGCTTGACAAAGGACATCTTTAGAGAGATGTCCAAATCTGTTATGTATGATGTTGAATGATATAAATCTAGTTATCATGGACTTATGCTCATGGAATGGCAAGGCTGGGATCATGTACAGAGTAGGTCCCATCCTTCCAGCCATGAATTTGGTGAGAATTTTACCATCTCCATATAACATACAAATCTCTGATCCAGCACCCTCAACATGAGTACCATTCTGTAGGAGCTTGCCCATTAAGATGAGGTAAACCTCTAAATTGGGAAGATGTCCAACGTCATGTAACACAAGGATCTGATCTCGGCCTAAGCCGTCAATCCATCATACAAGTACTCATTCAAGCCCTATAACTGATATCACAGAGGTGGTAGTAGACATAGCAATGTGGTCTTTCTTATCTAGCACTTTGTATTCAACAAAGTCCTCCTTATGAGGTGTGAAGTGCATTGAAGCACCTGAATTGAGGATCCATAGATCTTTGAATCCTTTGTCGTGGCCTTTGCACTTACAGTCACTTGTCCTACAAGCACACTTTAAGTTAGAGACAGGAGCAGCAACTAGAATATGGCTATCTAGAATGTCCTGTGCTTCTACCATACATACAGAGTATACTCTATCTATTACAGTACATGAAGAAGGAGAATCATGAACTAGAAGTTCAAGTGACTCATTGTCAGCTTTGGTCCATGTAAAAGAACGAGGGATGTACAACATGAAAAAATCACTGATGACCAGGCCAACCAGTTCCAAACCCACAGTGTTCACTACCTCAGCATCTATGTCTGAGCCATAGATGTCAATGATATCATTGATGTCCCATGTTTCCATGGGAGCAGGCTTGATAGCACACTTGGTGTAGCAGAAGCATTTCCACTTCTTTAATGGTAGTGCCTCATCCTCGGACTCCAGGAACTCCATGATGTTAAGAGTGACATTGTCACTCTCAACATACTCAGTGGAAGGAACCCACCCTTGGAGAGGGATAGGCTTGGGAGTAGTAGTAAAGAGGCAGACCTCAGGAGAGACAATCTCATACTCAATCCTAGAGGTCAGATTTGTGTCGATGATGTGGATCGACTCATATGAGGGCTGAATGCCCATATGCTCAGCAAGCATAAACACCTGCTGGATGCAGGTGTCTGCAGGAGGGCCCATGGATTCTTGATATAGCTGTGCACTTTGGTGTGCGAGAAGACAAGAATTAGGCATTGGGATAGGACCAGAGGTGTGTGTGAACACAGGAGCAACAATGGCAAAAGATGAAACTTCAGTGATGTTGGCCTAGGGCTTACCCTTACCACCCTTCTTCCTCTTGTGAGCTTTCTTCTGCTTCAACTTGTCATTAGACAAGGAGGCAAGTTTCTGCTGCTGGGAGAATTTGGGCTTGATGCCCTTCAACTTTACAGCCAAGATCTTGTTGGCCTGCTAGCCATTGCCCTTGCTGCACATGAGAGAGCACTGCTCCCAAGCTAGAACGACTGCAGAGTGAATTTCTGCAATTGTGGGGTCTACTGCTACACTAGTGGAGTTCTTCTTTGCCGTCAGCATCTGAGCAATGATCTGCATGGTAGCAGGGAGCTTGGCTAGAAGCATTATGGCCTTGACCTTGTCAGTGAACATATAATTGGCTGCTGCAAGCCGAGTAAAAAGGGTATTGACTTTGTTCAAGGCTGGAAAGGGGTAAGCGTTGGTGGGGATCTGGATATCAAGAAGCTCTCTAAAAAGGAAGTAGGCAGATGGAATCAACTTAATGTCAAATTCAGTGCAAAGTGCTTTAATCATGTTGGTGGCATTTGCCTGATTGAACTTCTGGCAGAGCAAATCCATCATGTAAAGCTGCATGGTTCTAACAATAGTATCATTTGCCTTTGTCCAGGTAATCTAGTGGTTGATGATTTTGGCTTTAGCTTTAGTGATTGGAATGTCAGGCTTATTGAGAGCCTGGATCCAAGAATAGCCAGAGACATGAATATAGGCCTAGATCATAGGCCACCAAACATTCCAGTTGCTTCCCATAAAGATCAGGATGCATACATCTTTGGTGACAGAGGACAACATTGTTCTAAAAGAACATTAGTCATGCTACTCAATAGTCATAAAGCATATGAGCAAAGGTTTCCCTTAGGGTGAATACTCATGACAACAATTAGTTGCATGCAAGTTCATATGACAGCAATGATATAGTCATCAGAGGTGACTAGCCAATCAATGAGCAGTGTGAAATACTACCCAAAGACCGATGAGCCTAGTGTCAGAAGCAACAAGTGCACCTTTCAGGTGACATCGTCAAGCTCAACTGACTCAGCATCAAACCAGTGCTCATAACCTGTAGAAAACCACAGATACTATGCTACTTGTATACTAGCACTTACATTGTAGTAGTGCTTGGGGTGGTTAAAGTGCAATGATAGTGGTTAGAGGTCAAGAGTATTATTCAAACTCAGAGCTGAGTTTGAAGTTATATACTACAATATGTCCTTACATAATATAACTAATATGGAGGTTGAGTACCACAGTCATGTGACATGCTCTTTCAACACAGAGGGTTAAAGATTAGAGAGTCAAAGATTAGAGGGTCAGAGGCCAGAGGGTCAGAGATCAAAGGGTCAGAGATTAGAGGGGAGGGGACATCAAGTCCTCATGGAGGTCACAGGAGAATGAGAGGGAAGTTGAAGTCATCAAAGTCAGTTGATATTCAAACTAAGATTTACAGGCAGTAAACTATAGAGTATATATATGGAGGGAAAACCAGATGACTAAGTCCAGAGTCAGAATGAAATATGTACTGGAAGTGTCAAGTATAGGCTCTACTCAGTTGAAGCCTTAGTATCATGCTTCTAGTGAGTGCTGACATTGGAGTGGTATTACTACCAGAGGACAAAATGTAATGAAGTATGAGTAATATGGGTAAATAGGAATAGGAAGACAGAAGTCATAGGAATTTACTAATATAAGTCTGGGCAAAGTGAATAGAGTAGAAAATAGAAAATTATGCTAGAGTATATCCAGAGAATCCAGAGTTGGCTTTTGAGACCCAGGATATAACAGTAACAGGTCTCCATATCCAGCTTCCCTATGCTATCACCTCATGATTAATAGGGGGATTATATTGCTAATTTCAATCTCAAAAGTCAAGGTCCATAGATTTCAACATGTACATCTGTGGAGTACTATAAGTGTCAGAGTATTCAATCTGTGGGACTAAAAAAGAATCATTGACATCCATGATATTGGAAGCTGAATGTCATTGAGCCTCATGAATCTTGGCAAGCAATCTTCATTGCCAGTTGAGGATCAGAAATCCCATTGTTGAGATAGAGTATAGAGTTTAATAATAAGTCCAAACTGCTTAAGGATAACCTTTTACTCTAAAAATGAACTGATTTACTTGCCATAGTACCCAGATGCCTGAAATGAGGGACAAGGTATTAGACAGTGTTATCACTCTGGCATAATGGAAATTGAGCTTTATAATTATAACATATTAGCAAGTGTTTGTCAAGCCCATCTCCAGGTTGATGTCCACTGTTCCTTCCTGGATCTCCTAGGGTTAACTTCATATTAGTGGGATCTCAAGATGATATAGATGTTGGAAGACTTGCTACATTACCTAAGGTACCATGATTTCCATCTCCTGATCCACTTCTCATTCTTCTATTCTACTTTCTGGGATAAGATCAATTGCCATTCTAAAGCTCTGAATCTGATTCCTGGGCCTATGCTCAATGGTATTACCTGGACTTGTTCTTCAATCTCCATTGGAATCTAGTTGGAGTATAGGGATTCTGGATCCAAAAAGTCTCAAGTCAGTTATATATTCTTCTAAGAACATTGGGCACATGCAACTAAGAGGGTCCAGTAGAAAGAGCAGGGATGTTACTGTGCAGGGAAGGGTTAGAATCACTTTATAGTAGTGTGGAGAACCACATTTCCCTATGACAAAATAGCCTCATTGATTGCACACATGTTAATCAAGATATATTAATTGTTATTCTTTTTTTCACAGCATGCAGATAAATCTGGTCTGGTTCTTGGACACTTTTCCAGTCCACCAGACTTACCCATCATTAGACTACCAGATTCCAGATTATATTGCCCAAGACCCAAATTAGATTACCAAATACTTCAATTGTTCTTTCTTTTAAATTATACTTGCTGGTAAGTGATTGTATTTATCATTTCTACCATTCACATAGATGTTTTAGTCTAATATTAAATACTAAATACTCTCATCAGTCCAAAGTTTTAATTACCTCTCTCTAGAATCAGTCTAGTTTAGTTTAATTTTTAATTTTTTAATTTATAGACTTGAAATCCTGGGAAATGACCAGACTATAAAATGTTGTGCCCATGATTAAAATGGGAGCTCTTCCATTCCACACTATTATCTACACTAAGAATTGCCATCACTATCTCTATTTGCCAAAAAATATAACTTAAATACTGGTCTATCTTTTAGTCTGGTTATTATATGCAAAAACAAGATTATAGATAGGGTCAAGTTCAAGTTAGGGAGCTCACAATGAGTTGTGCTGACTATTGCTTGAACTGGAAAAGCTAAGGGACTAAGAGACTAGGAATTTAGGGATTTAATGTTAAAGACTAAGATAGACTCCTAGCACAACTTTGGAACTCTAAAGTTGGTATAAATAGAGTATCAGCCTTACCTTATGTGGTATGCCCTTGCAAAGGAATCATGCCCTGGATTTTGATTAAAGGGTCAGAGATCAGAGAGTTAGAGATTAAGAAAGGATATCAAGTCCTAACATCAGAAATTATAAAGGGTAGTTGTCTAAAGTTATCAACATTGATATTTGAACTGAGGTCTACAGGCAGTTAACTATGTAGAAACCACAGGCTACTACACTACTTGCTACTACCACTTACATTGTATGAGTGGTTGGTATTGAGCTATAGTGGCTGAAAAAACTACTGCAATATTTGACTTCAATCCAGTGCATAAAGTGCACTGCAATCATATGTGGGAATTTTGCTTAGCTTTGTGTGACAAATTAATCTACATACTATTGGTTACATAATCGCCCCCTAGGTCATGTGATTCCATTCAGACCCTACCAAGATATAGCCATTACAAAACAGTCACCTCATTGTGATAGTTTATTCACTTTTGGCATTGAAATATTATTAGTACTTGATATGGCTTCCTTTTGCTTTAAGCACTGCCTGAATCCTTCTGGGCATGCTTTTAGTCAACTTCTGACACTTCTCCACTGGTATTCTATCCAGCTCCACTTGAATTCTTTCCCATAATTTCACTACTCCATTGGGAGAGTTTTCATACTCTTCAAGCCTTCTCTTAATGTATTCCCATAGGTGTTCAATGGGATTAAGATCAGAAGACTAGGCAGGCCACATCATAGTCTTGAATTCCTATTCATCTAGCCATTCCTTGACCTTTTTCCATGTGTGCTTGGAATTATTGTCTTGCTAAAAGACAATGTCAGAAGGATTGAGATCATAATACTGCAAGGTATTCTGCAGCTCATTCTTTAAAATTTGAAGGTAGAAATCTCCATCCATCCTACCATCAATCTTAACAGCATAGTCAACTCCAAGCCAAGTCATACAGCCCCACATCATTACAGAACCTCCTCCAAACTTCATAGTTTCCTTTACTAGTCTATTGCTAAAACCCTTACCTGGCTTTTTCCATGCACATTTGTGCCCATCTAATCCTAGGTGATTGATTTTGGTCTCATCTGACCAGATGACATGCTTTCAGTCCTCTATAGTCCAATCTTTATGGGCATAGGCAAAGTCCAAATGAGCCTTGCAATATTTAATAAAAAGCAAAGGAAATTTCTTCTTAACTATAGCCTTCATACCAGACTTTTTCAAGTGCTAGCAAACTGTGTTAGGGTTGAGAGGCTCATTGATGATATTGGAAAGAGTTTTGGCAACCTAAACAGTAGTTTCTGCTTTGCCACTAGAAAGAAAATGAATGCCATAATGAATGTTTGCAGAAGAGAGCTTAGATGGATGACTACCAGAGGACTTCTCTAGATTTGGACACTCTTTGGAGTGATGCCTGGACACAGTAGAAACATTGAGGCCCATGTGAGGGGCAACAAAGTGGGCAGAATGGCCAGCATGAAGCTGACCAAGAATAGTAGCCTTTTAATCAATAGAAAAAGATTTTATAATGGAAAAAGTGAGAAAATAAGGAGTGTGGGAACTATTTTAAACTAAGACATAGTGTTTATGTATATATCTTTGTTTATAGTATCAAACAAATACAAATATACATATATACATATAAAATCTCATACTTGGATTTAAAAGTAAATAAACTATTGCAATAAGGTAACTGTTTTATAATGGCTATATCTTGGTAGGGTCTGAATGGAATCACATGACCTAGGGGGAAATTATGTAACCAATAGTATGTAGATTAATTTGTCACACAAAGCTAAGCAAAATTCCCACATATGATTACAGTGCACTTCATGCACTGCATTGAAGTCAAATATTCCATTGGTTTTTTTAGTCACTATATGAGACATATGACTTGGTGGATAGTGACAGCAGCAGTGATTCTTACTATAGACAATAGTGTGGAATGGAAAAGCTTCCACTTCATGCATGGGTACAATATTTTATAGTCCAGACATTTTCTATAACTTCAAAACTATAAGTAAAAGATATAAAGTAATCAAAATATCAGATCAAACTGGACCAATTCCAGTATGAAGTAATCAAAACTCTGGACCAATGAGCATATGTAATACTTAATATCAGACCAAAACATATGCAGTGACTTCAAAAACTAGCCCAATGTTTAACACTAATCTAGTATATGAAATACACTATAATTATATGAATAAATTAGATCTTGTGTTGCTGGGATGTATTATAGTATGAACCCTTAGCTACAACTTTGCTTTATTCATATGTGATTCCATTCAGGTACTGACAAGATGTGGCCATTTAAAGATGAACACCTCATTGGGCCAGTATATATACTTTTCATTTGAAGATTGAAATCTCTGTTAAATCAAGCTATATGCTTTGTTGATGTTGCAAATAAATATCCATATATAATAGTATGTCTGAGTTTCAAAATACTCCCACACATCCTTACTTTCTACTTTCATTATCATGCAATCTCTTATAGCTAATCAAAAGGCTACTATTCTTGCTCAACTTGATACTGGCCACTTAGCTTGTACTATTGCCACTCAGCTTGGTATTTTACATGCCACTATATCAAGACTATCTTCCCAAGAGTGCCCAGGCCTTCAAAAGTCCATTGGTAAACAACCATCCAAGCTTTCTTCTATCAATATTTGTTATGCTATCTATCTCATATAATGATTGCTACCATTTATACAACAATCTCCCATGACTGCCATTTGTGTCTATCACAACAGCCACCAGACACAATCATGTGACACATCACATGACCCATAACAAGGCTATGGAAAGTTCCCAGAGCCTAGACTGCTAACACATATATAATGCTTGTTATCCCATGTACATGCCTTATAACTATGGCCATAAGACTATGTCAAGATCCCATCAGATCTTAACCATGATCTAACCATGTTTAGATCTAGACCTAGACTCTATGACAAGGTATAAGTCATTTCTATTTCAACTTTATTTCTATATAACTTATAGCCCATGACCCTATTTCCAATTATACTTTATATGGAACTATGCTATATAAATCTATGCATCAGCACTAATGAAGCACTGTCACAGTGTTAAGACTTGACCAACTAAGTCCTATGTAACTCCGAAACTCTGAAGTTGAGATAAATGGGCATTGATTTCACCTTATGTGGTGTGCCCTTGCAATGGAATCATGTCCCAGGATTTCGGGCAGAGAGTTGGAGGTCAGAGGTCTGGGGTCCAGAGATCTGAGGGTCAGAGATCTGAGAGTTAAAGATCTAAGGGTTGGAGATTTGAGGGTTAGAGATCTAAGGGTTGGAGATCTGAGGGTTGAAGATTTCAGGGTTGGAGATCTAAGGGTTGGAGATCTAAAGGTCAGAGATCTAAAGGTCAGAGATCTAAAGGTTGGAGATCTAAGGGTCAGAGATCTAAGGGTCAGAGATCTAAGGGTCAGAGATCTAAGGGTCAGAGATCTAAGGGTCAGAGATCTAAGGGTCAGAGATCTAAGGGTCAGAGATCTAAGGGTCAGAGATCTGAGGGTTGGAGATCTGAGGGTTGGAGATCTGAGGGTTGGAGATCTGAGAGTTGGAGATCTAAGGGTCGGAGATCTGAGGGTTAGAGATCTAAGAGTTGGAGATCTAAGAGTCAAAGGTCTAAGGGTTGAAGGTTAGAGGGTCAGAGATCTGAGAGTTGAAGGGAGGAGAAAGGACATCAAGCCCTTAATGAAGATCACAGGAGAACAAGAGGGAGATAGACTCAGTTGTCAATGTTGATATTCGAACTGAGATCTACAGGCAGTAAACTATAGAGTTTTATATATGGGGAGAGAGCTAGATGACTTATTCCAGAGTTAGAGTAAAGTAAGTATGAGAAGTGTTAAGTGTTAGCTCTACTGAGTCAGAGCCTCAGGATCATGCTCTAAGTAAGCAATGATATCAGAGTAGTTCTAATATTAAAGGATAAAGCATAAGGAAGTATGAGTAGTCCAGAAGAATAGAAATGGAGGCAAATGAAAGATGGAAGTCAAAGGAATTTACTAATGTAAGTCTGGAAGAAATGAACAAAGTGAAAGACAGGAAATAGTCCAGAGTTATACTGGTGTTTGTCCAGAAGATCCAGAGTTGGCTTTTGAAGCCCAGGATATAACACACAGTCTCATCACTACCTTGCCTATAACTCACTTCTATTTCATATACATAGCTTACAGATTCTACATCCAATGGCATTTATCTCTCTTATCTTTTGACTTATCACAACACATTACAATTACTAGATATATAGTGAGCAACAAAACCATTGCAATATTTATTTCCAACATAGTGTGTGAAGCACACTGCAATCAATTATAGGAATTTCACTTAGATAAGGTGAGATGAAATATAGTAGTCACTCTTGGCTACAAATCCATTCCTGAGTCATGTGATTTGGTTATAGAGTTCCAGAGATATTATATAATTAATCACAGCTACTCAATATAATAGTTTTGTTGCTGATATCATGAAATATGATAATTGTATATAAGTTTTTGGTCATGTGATGTATAAAAAGTCACAAATGGTACAAACAATCCAAAATATCATCTCTTGTCCCACTACCATCACCATGAAATCTCTCTCTATTGAGCAAACCACTTATATATATTTTTTTCTAGAATTGGGTCAATCTACTCACCAGATTGCTCATTCTACTGGTCTAAACCACTCTACCATCAGTTTTCTTTGCTTAAAACATCTTCCCAATTAGCCCAAGGCCACTAATGGACATCCTTCCCTTATTACATCTACTAATATATAATATACTCTTTATTTTATTGGGACTGGGAAGGCTAAAAATGCTATCCAAGTTACCAAGACCCTTCAGGATGTCAAGAATCATCCCATCTTCTCCCAGACCATTTATCATCACCTCAAAAAGGCTGGTATGAAGGCTATGGTGAAGCAAAAATACCCTTTTCTCTTCTAGTGTTATAAAAGGGCAAGATTGAACTTTGCTTTGAGTCATTAGCATTGGACTATGGAGGACTGGAAGCATGTCATATGGTCAGATGAGACCAAAATCAATTGTATTGGGTCAGATGGTCTCCACAGTCCAATGCTGACGACTCAAAGCAAAGTCCAATCTTGCCCTTCTATAGTACTAGAAGAAAAAAAAGAGATTGACAACTTTAGTTCCTATTCTTTCCCTCTCATTCTTCTATGACCTCTGTCAGGGCTTAATGTCCTTATGTTAAGACTGAATGGATGGACTCCTGTGCAACTCTGGAACTCCAGAGTTAAGGCAAGTGGGGCATTGGCTTTATCTTATGTGGTGCACTCTTGCAATGGAATCGAGCCCCAGGATTTCGGGTGGAAGGGTTGGAGGTCAAAGGTCAGAGAAGCAGAGGTCAGAGGGCTGGAGGTCAGAAGGTCAGAGGTCAGAGGGTCAAAGGTCAAAGAGAGGACATCAAGCCCTCAGAAGGGGTCACAGGGAGAGGATCAGGAGTTGGTCATCAATGTTGATATTTGAACTGAGGTCTACAGGCAGTAGACTACAGAGTTTATATATGAAGGGAAAACCGGATAACTGAGTCCAGAGTCAGAATGAAGTATGTACTGGAAGTGTCAAGTGTTAGCTCTACTGAGTCAGAGCCTCAGGATCATGCTCTGAGTGAGCAATGACATCAGAGTAGTTCTAATATCAAAGGATAAAGTATGTGTAGTTCAGAAGAATGGGAACAAAGGCAAATGAGAAACAGAAGTCATAGAAATTTACTAATGTCAGTCCAGAAGAAATGAATGGAGTGGAAGACGGGAAATAGTCTGAAGTTATACCAGTATTTGTCCAAAAGTGTCCAGAGTTGGCTTTTAAAGCCTGGGATATGACAGATTAAACTATAAAGGATTGAAAAAAGGTGATATGGTCTAATGAAACCAATTGCTTGGGGTCAGATGGGAAGAAATGGGTATGGAAAAGGCCAGGTGAGAGACTTAGTAATAGGCTGGTGGAAAGTACCATTAAGCATGGTAAGAGCTCTGTGATAATTTGGGAATATATGAGCTAGGAGGAAGTTGACTATGCTATCAAGATAGATAATAGGATGGATGGTGATCTTTATCTTCAAATTTTGAAGGATGAACTGCTAGAATTTATGCAGTACCATGGTCTCAATCCTCCTGACATTATCTTTCAGCAGGACAATAATCCCAAGCATACTTACAAAAAGGTTAGAAAGTGATTGGAAGAGTAGAATTTCAGAACTATTGTTATAGTTTTTCTTCTCTATTGTTCTGTTTATCTAATCATAGTCCTCACTTCTATAACCACTTCTACCAAGCACTGGTTACTTGTTCTACAGGACCAAGCCTTCTACTTCTCCATGCTTGCATTCTTACTTCATTCCTGACCTCATCTATTCATATCTTGCTTCCATGGCAAGTCTCTATATCTACACCTTTATTGTCTTGTGCTCTTGCCTTCCTCTCACTTAGCTAATCATTCTTCCCTCTTCCATGTCATTCCATTCAATTAGCTAATACCCATTGCTTATTACTATTTAAACCTGCAGTGTCCTTGTGTAGTCCTCACATTTACTCTACACAAATATATATAGTCCTCATGTCACCCATTACTTCTAAGACCTACCTCAAGACTACTCTCTTGAGCCCTTATCATTCGAAGGTCATTCTCTCTTCCTACCTCAGTCACAGTTACCAATTGTTGACTTCTCTTAAGTAATTAAAATGGTGCCTCTCTATGAGTGCCCCACTCAAGATGAATCTCTCTTGTTTCCCAAGTCTCATATAACAAAAGACTAAATATACTATTGCTCCCTCCTATCACAGAGTAGGAGACATCCATCATAAATACCATGTCATTCACAACTCCCAGAATCCCCTTGCCCATCACCACCAATGACAAAGTATCTACCATACCCAGCACCCCTTAGCTAACTCCACAGTCATTGAGTCCATGGGTCAACCTCTACACACAGAACCTCCCAGCACTTCCTAGAAGATACCTAGCAGTTATCCCCATAGAAACATTAATCCCCTTAGTACCACAGCCTCCATAGATCACCATAACAATCCTGATGTCCAAACCCACCAAACTTTGAGTGACCCTACCTCTTTCCTTCAAGGGAAACATGGAATTCACTAACCAATGGCATCTAGCCATGGAAATCCACTTCAAGGTAAACCCTGAGATATATGGCACTGATAACAAGAAGGTCACCATCTTCTTAGGTTATATGAAAGGCCTCTAACCCAGGACCTTCACAGAGTCTTGGTATTGCAGGGTACCAGACCCCCAATGCTTACCAGCTGACTAAACCATCACTAAGGTCATGGATAACTTCTCCAAGACCTTTTACCTCTATAACCAACAAGTCAATGCATATGCCAAACTTGGATGCTTGCACTAAGCAATCAAGATTCACAAAGACCCCAAGAAGCCTGATGGCTTTCAATCATTCATCACCAAATTCAAAAACCTAATGGCCATTGCTGATATCATTGATAGAAAAGTCCTTATTGATAAGTTTCTTCGAGGACTAGACAATTACTTAGTTACCAACATTCTGTTCATGCCTACTGTCCTCACCACAGTCACTGACATGATCACTAGAGCTAAGACATTTCACACATATAAACTTCAAGGAAAGGAATTGATGGACCAGAAGATCCCCTACATTGCTCAAACTACAGGACCTAGATATTGCCCCCCACCTTCACCAGAGACCCTAATGCAATGGACATCAACTTCATTACCCTAAAGAAACTCACCCCAAAGGAATGAGCTGAATACCTTACCAAAGAACTTTGTTTCAGATGTTGATGTGCTGGCCATAGCATAAAGGAATGCAAAGGCTCCTTTCCATGACCACAGATTAAAACTCAAACCATCTTAACCACCCCTTCTAACCCTATCTCTTCCAAACTCCTCACCATACCTATCTTTAATCTATAATACCATATGTCCAAACTCAAAGCCAAAGGGAACTCTCAGACAGCAATTCTAAATGTTCTCAAGACTTGTTTCAAAGGTTTTGAGGGATAGCTGGAGGATAGGAAACCCAGAACTTCAACCACAGATTTTTAGAAGGAAGGGATGTCACAATGATGTCTCTCCATGTAAATACTATACTACTTGGTCTAAGGAACAAAAGAACTCTTCAATTCCCAATCACCATTAGACACAATGATCAAGGTGTCAAAACCCAAGTCCTCATTAACAGCTGAGCTACCAGCAACTTCATCAATCAATCCCTAATGTGCCACTTCCACCCTCCCTTGCATGACTCCCCCAACCCATCAAAGCCATCAATATCAATAGATCCTCCAATCATAAAGGAACCATCCAATAGCAAACCAAGCTAAACCTTGAATTCCAAGATCTGATCTAGACTGAGAAATTATATATAGCAAACCTGGGCTGTCTACACATTATCCTTGGAATCCCCTGGCTCACCAAGTACAATCCCCACATCAACTGGGCCCACCACACTCTTACCCTTCCCAACAACCTTCCTCTTGATGCCCTCACAACCACATCCTAACAACTGGCTGATTGGCTTACTTACAAACTTTACTTTGACACTAACCCTGGAGACTTCACCCTTGAAGTAAACAAACTAACTATCTCCACAGACATCACACAGAAAGAATCAAAACCAGAGACTCAACTCCCTGAATGGTGTCAAGAATTCTGAGATGTATTCAAAGAAAAGACTTATAACCAATTACCTCCTTATTAACCTTTTGATCATGCTATTCAACTCCAAGAAGACTTCATCCCCAAAATTACCAAGGTCTACTCTCTAAACCCCAAAGAACAAGATATCCTCAAGGATTTCATTGTAGAACATATCAAGACTGGATGTATCATACCCTCAACATCCTTCCAAGCATTACCCTTCTTTTTTATACCCAAGAAGGTTGGCTCCCTTCAACCTTGCCAAGACTACAGATACCTCAACTCGTTTACCATTCATAATGTGTACTTACTCCCTCTAGTTAATACCCTCATTGAACACATGTAGAAATCTATCATCTTCACCAAGTTCAATGTTAGATGGGGCTATAATAATGTTTAACTTCAACCTGAGAATCAGTGGAAGACCACATTCATCACCCCATTGGGACTCCTTAAACCCACAGTAATATTCTTTGATTTCTACAATGCTCCCTTTACCTTCTAGGCCTTCATGAATTACTTCTTCACTGACATGCTTGCTGAAGGATGGCTAGATGTCATATCCCAGGCTTCAAAAGCCAACTCTGGATCTTCCGGACGAACACCAGTATAACTCTAGACTATTTCCCGTTTTCCGCTTTGTTCATTTCTTCCAGACTGACATTAGTAAATTCCTATGACTTCCATTTCTCATTTGCCTCTGTTCCTGTTTTTCTAAACTACATGTGCTTCATCCTTCGGTATTAGAACTACTCCAATGTCATTGCTCACTCGGAGCATGATCCTGAGGCTCTGACTCAGTAGAGCCAACACTTGACACTTCCGGTACATACTTGTTCACTCTTAACACTAGAAATCTATATGGTCAATTTCAGCATCCACTCCTCAGACATTGCCATCCACCATCAACACACCCTATGGACTCTTCAACAATTCTGTGATCTCAGTCTCTCTCTTAAACTCACCAAATGTTCTTTTGACATTTTCCAAATTGAATTCCTAGACCTTATCATTGGCCAAGGAATGATGCAGATGAACCCCACAAAATTGAGAGCCATTCACAACTAGTTACCCCCCCCCCACACAGTGAAGGGAATATAATTCTTCATTAGATTTTGTAATTTTTATTGAAAATTCATCCCCAATATTTCTGACATTGTAGCATTGCTGACCTTGCTTACTACTAAAGATACCTCCTGGCATTGGCTCCCTTCCCACCAACATGCCTTTGACACCTTGAAAATGCAGTTCATTTCCACACTAGTTCTATAACTACTGGACCCCACCAAACTCTTTGTTTTCATGACTAACATTTCTCTTGTCATAGTAGGTGCAATCCTTCAACAAGTAGATAGTAACAGCAACCTTCACCCTTGCGCTTACTTCTTAAAAACCTTTCTTCTAACACAATGTAACTATGATATCTACAATCGCGAATTGCTAGCAGATATTCTTGCCTTAGAAGAATGGAAACATCTACTTCAGGGAATTTCTTACCCAATCACTATTGTGACTGACCACAAAAATCTATTCTTCCTCAAGGACCCATGTAAACTCTCCTACTACCAAGCCAGATGGAGTCTCTTCCTCCAAGACTTCAACATCCTGTGAAAGGTTACCCTGGGATTCCAGATGGTCTCTATTGACTCTCTCTTGCTATCATGATATCAATACCACCCACAATAATCAATGCCCTTGACTTAGCCCTTACCAACAAGATCCAATTGTCCTCCTCATCTGACCCCCTTGTTCTTAAAGCAATCACCAATCTCAACATGAATAACCCCTTATTCTCTAGATTCCCTCTCTCTGACTGGCATTTCAACTCCAGTTGACTATTCTTCAAACATCACCTTTACATTCCCCCCCTGGCTCACCATGAACTTATCTCCTCCATACACAACTCACTCACTGAAAATCACATGGGTTACTTCCACACCAAGCCCTCCCTCAAAAAAGACTACTAATGGCCTGGCCTATCTACCTTCGTACACAACTTTGTTTTGAGTTATGTAATCTATCAACAATCCAAACCCAACACTCACCCCACCATTTCCCCCCTCTATCCACTCTCCTCCTCTGTTACCCATCTCTTTCAATAGATCTCTATGGATCTTATCTTGGGTTTTCCTCCCATGGCCAACCTTGATTTCATCTTGGTTGTGGTCAACCATGGCCTTACAAAGAGAATAATTTTCATTCCTTGTTCCAAATTCATCTTGGCAGCTAATGTAGCAAAATTATTTCTACAACATGTCTTCCCAAGATATAGTCTCCATAACATCTATATTTTAGATCAAGAACCCCAATTCACACCAGCCTTTGCCAGGGAGTTAGCATGACTTCTTCAATACAATCTCTGCCTATCATCAGTCTACTACCCTCAAATGGATGGTAAAACCAAAAAAGTTAACCAAGAGCTGGGAATATATCTATGCATATTCTATACTAACAACCCAACAGAATGGCAAAGATTGCTTTTCCTTGCTGAATTTCACCACAACTCTACCATTCACTCCATTACCCACATTTCTCCTTACTCATTGATTCTAGAATATAAACCTAGAGTATACTCCCTGTTATCTTCCTACCAGCCCTCAATGTCCACTTATCACATCTGGAAGAAGCATGAAAAGAAGCTGCTGTAGCCCATCAATTGGCACAATTACTCATGAAACAAAGAATCACCTTGCATTTAAACCCTGAACCATTGAAAACCAAGTGTGACTAGAAGCAAAATACCTATATCTAAAATCTACCTCCCTCAAACTAAGTCCCAAAAGACATGGTCCATTTTCCATCATGGCCATTCTAAGCCCCTGTCATATCCCAGGCTTCAAAAGCCAACTCTGGACCTTCCAGATGAACACTGGAATAATTTCAAACTATTTCCTGTCTTTCACTCTGTTCATTTCTTCCAAACTTACATTAGTAAATTTCTATGACTTCCATTTCTCATTTGCCTCCATTCCCATTCTTCTGAACTACTCATACTTCCTTATGCTTCATCCTTTGGTATTAGAACTACTTCAATGTCATTGCTCGCTCAAAGCATGATCCTAAGGCTCCAACTTAGTAAAGCCAATACTTGACACTTCTAATACTTACTTCACTCTTACTCTGGAGTTAGTCATCTAGCTCTTCCTCTGTATATAAAACTCTGTAGTTTACTACCTGTAGACCTCAGTTCAAATATCAACATAGATGATCAAGTCTATCTTCCTCTCATTCTCCTATGATCTTCATTGAGAGCTTGACACTGTCATATCCTGGAACTCCAGAGTCCAACTCCGGACATTCCAGGTCTACTCCAACATAACTCTGGACCATTTCACGTTTCCTTTGTAGTTAATACACTCAGACCCATACATTATTAACTTACCATGACTCCATTGATTACTCATCTCCTTATATTCCATTTCTCACTTAGATACCAGTGCTTGCCTAGGAGCACAGCTCTGAGGCTACACTCCGAAATCATTTTCCCTCCAATCCCTCTGGTACATACTTTCTTCTGATTCTAGACTTAGTCATCTGATTCCCCTCTGTATGTAAACTCCATACTTTGTACCATATCTCCTCAGTTTGAATATCGAGATAACTACCCCTCCAGAACTTGAGGTTCTTCTAATTAAACTCCTTAAGTTGTTGCACAACTTAAGCTCTGATATATCTCTAATCTCCAACCCTCTGACTGTAAATCCAGGACACAGATCTCTTGCAAGGGTACACCACATAAGGTGAAGTCAAAGTCCCACCCCTCTGACCAAACTCCAGAGTTCTACAGTTACACCTGGAGTTCTCACCGTCTATCCAGCTTAAAGTTTAATAGTATATTTGAACTCCCTCTTGCATTGGATCCAGCTATGACCACTAATGTTACCCATGTCACCAGATTGTGTACCAGAGTGATCATCAACCTCCCCACTTTCCCCTACTTCAACCTGCTCAATGCCTTTGGCAGTAGCCATCGAGGCCCAGATCTTGTTGAACAATTCCATAGCTTCTCTGCTCAATGCAACACCCCTTCCACATTGCAGGCATGCACCCCTTCACAATCCCCTACTCCTAGAGCATGCATTGAGGAGCTGGACGATGAAGATAAATCCCCTAGCTTCCATACCCCTAGTAATCAAGGCAATCTAGGAGGCCTGGATAAGTCTGGAGATGACCCTTTCAACAACAACTCCAACTTCCCAGGGGATAATCTCAACCCTGAATCTGATGATGACAAAGAATGCATCCCACGAGACATGCTTGCCAACCTGGCAAGTGCCATCTAGGTCCTTGCCCATTCTTCCAAGAAGAAATCCTTCAAATCTTCACAGCAGACCAAAGTCTGAGAACTAGACCAGTTTGATGGGACAGACTCCCATAAACTCTGGGTCTTTCTAGTTCAATGCGAACTAAATTTCCAAGATTACCCAAAAGCCTTCACCTTCGACCACACTAAGGTCACTTTTGCCCAGTCATACCTCAAAGGTATAGCCCTGGAATGGTTCAAACCAGACCTCCTTCAAATGGAAGATCCAGCACTCTGTCCCATCTAGATGGACAACTACAAGGAGTTTGTCCTAGAGCTCTAGACCAATTTTGGATTGCATGATCCTGTCAGAGATGCAGAGCACCAGTTGGACCACTTAACAATGAAAGATGGCCAAAGGATCAACAAATACATCATAGAGTTTAACAGAATCACATCCCAAGTCTGGGGATATGGAGAAGGTGCTCTCCAGTACCATTTCTATAATGGTCTCCTGGACTATATCAAGGATAAGATATCGTGCATAGGTAAACCCCCCACCCTCTCCGAACTCCACCAACTTGCTCACACCATCAACGCTCATTATTGGGAGTGCAAATCAGAGGTTAGCTGACAGGCAAAGCCTTCTAGCAACCCTCCCAAGATGTCTAATAACTCCTCTGCCTTATTCTCTGGCTTCCCTAAGGAGTTCCAAGGGAAATCCACCAGTGCTTCCAACAACTCCAGAGCATTCACTCCTCCCAAGCCAGACTTGTCATCCAAGCTTGGAAAGCTCATAGTAGCCAAGCACAAGTACTGTTTTGACAATAACCTCTGTATATTCTGTGGTCTAGTAGGGCATAAGGCTAATGAATGCACAAAGTCTACATCCCATGCAGCCAAAGGCCATATCACCAAGACTGAAACTCTGGAAACCAAATAGTCTATAACCTCTGTGACTCCACATGGACTGGAGATTGTGTTAATTCTTCCCATGCATCAAAGGAGCTCCAACTCAATACATCCACTCTCTTAGATCCAAAATTGCTTATGCTCCCTGTTTCCCTAGCCACATGCGAAATTCCCCCCTTTCCTGCATTGATAGACTCCAGTTCCTCCAATTGTTTTATAGATACAAATTTTATCAATATAAATGGACTTTCAACCTATCCTATCCCTCTGCTTTCCCTCCATTTGTTCAACGGAACCTCAAATTCCACCATCACTCAAGCCATCGACCTCTCTGTCTGCTTCCCAACTGGTAACATCACTTCGATGACATTCTACATTACCTTGCTGAATAGTTCTTGTTCACTTGTTCTAGGACATAACTGGCTCACCCACTACAATCTGTTGATTAACTAGGTTTTGAGCAGTATATTGTTCTGAGTACCTG
The DNA here is from genome assembly GCA_038089055.1 of Tylopilus aff. balloui. Taxonomy (NCBI): domain Eukaryota; kingdom Fungi; phylum Basidiomycota; class Agaricomycetes; order Boletales; family Boletaceae; genus Tylopilus; species Tylopilus aff. balloui. The sequence continues at coordinate 18,494 of JBBPKC010000028.1, read as the reverse complement.
AGCACCCCTTGCTAGTACCCCTGAGCTCATCTCTGCAGCCTCTGGAATTCATTCCTCCAGCTGACTCCATCCCTACCGATTTACCATGTCTTTCCAATTGCAAGACACTATCCATTGCACTTATCAGTGCTCCTGCCTTCACACTTGCCTGCCGCCTTGAGGGCTCTATACAGTTCACACTGACACTCCACCCTCAGGAAAGCAATCTCTGTTCCACCTCCACCATCTTCGACCCAGTCAATCTTTCCAAAGTCCCTTTGAAATATTAGAACTTCACAGATATGTTCAGGAAGAGCAAAGCATCCAAACTTGCCCCACATCACAAATTTGATCTAAAGATCAATTTGGAAGAAGAAGCATCCCCTCCAATAGGCACCACATATTCTCTTTCCCCATCTGAACTTGAGTCTCTCTGAGTGTTCCTCAACAAACATCTCTCCATGGGCTTCATCCACCCTTCCTTCTCTACTCACACTGCCCCAGTACTCTTTGTCCACAAGAAGGACAGTTCACTCCATCTCTGCATAGACTTCCACAGACTCAACAAGATCATAAAGAAAGACCACTACCCACTTCCCCACATCTCTGACCTTCTAGACACTCCAAGCCATGCCAAGATCTATATAAAGCTCAATCTCTGGCATGCATATCACCTGGTCTGCATCACTACCAGAGATAAGTGGAAAACATCTTTCTGAATGCACTATGGATCATATAAATGGCTAGTAATGCCATTTGGTCTTACCAATGCCCCTGTGGCTTTCCAGCAGTTTGTAAATTCCATCTTCACAGATCTCCTTGATGTCTCTGTTATTGTCTATCTGAATGACATTCTCATCTTCTTCAAAGACTGTGTGAGACACAAAGAGCATGTCTGGGAAGTACTCTAGTATCTCTAAAAACACAAACTTTACACCAAGCCCAAGAAATGTGAATTCCATACCAACTTCATTGAGTATCTTGGATATCAGCTCTTTCCAACTGGATTTTCCATGTCTCCCAAAAAGGTAAAGGCTATTGTTGATTGGCCTGAACCCTGGAAAGTCCAGGACATCTAGTCCTTTCTAGGATTTGCAAACTTCTACTGGTGATTCATCACTGATTACTTTGGACTTGTTGTTCCACTCACTCGCCTGACCCACAAAGGTACTCCATGGAATTTCAATAACATCTATCACTCCACTTTCCAGTACCTCAAAGATGCTTTTATCTCCACTCCCATCCTCAGCCATTGGGTCCCCAATGTCCCCCTAATTGTCAAGACAGATGCATCTGATTATGCCATTGCTAGCATCCTTTCCATCCAATGTCTGGATAGTGAAGTCCGCTCTATTGCTTTTTACTCCTGTACCCTCTCTGCTCCAGAACTCAACTATGATACCCATGATAAGAAATTGCTAGCTATCCACAAGTCCTTCCGGACTTGGCAGCACTACCTCGAGGGCTCTAGAACTTCAATTGATATAGTTACAGACCACAAGAACCTAGAATATTTCACAACCACCAAACTCCTAACCTGGTGTCAAGCCCGGTAGTTGGAGTTCCTCTCACAATTCAACATGGTCATCCGCTTCTGTCCCAGATGCCTGGGTGCAAAACCCAATTCCCTTACTAGATGCTGGGATGTCTACCCCAAAGAGGGGGATAGGGACTATGCACAAGTAAATCCACATAATCTCTGACCAATCTTCACCCAAGAACAACTTGCATCATCTCTCAGAGCAATGATTTTTAGCAACTCTGGTCCTCCAGGCCAGTACATTGTTTAACATTGAATCCCTACACAATGACATCCTGTCCGCTCTCCCCTCTGACTCTATCACCTTTGTCCATATGTCCACCTCCAAACCCCCCAACTCTCACTGGACCGTTGACTCCAAAGGCTTTTTACACCTAGATGATCACATCTATGTCCCTGACATCAACAATCTCTGCCTCCAAGTCCTCTGGTACAAGCGTGATCACTTGCTCTCCAGTCATTTCAGACAAAACTAGATATTGGAACTCATCCACCATGAATACACCTGGCTGGGCATCTAGACCTTTGTCAAGAACTATGTTTTGTCCTGTATAGCTTGTGCCCATGCCAAGGTCCCTAGACATAAGCTCTATGGGCTCCTAAAGCAGCTCCTGATTCTAATGAAGTCATGGAACTCAATCTTCATGGATTTCATTGAACAACTCCCCCTGTCCTCCGAACATACCACCATCTTAGTCATTGTGGACAGATTGTCCAAACAATGCATTTTTATTCCAACCAACAACAAGATGATATCCTTGGAACTAGTGAAATTATTTCTGCTCCATGTTTTCTCCAAGCATGGAGTTCCCTCACACATCACTTCTGATCAAGGCTCAGAGTTTGTCTTCCATTTCTTCCAGTCACTTGGCAAGGCGCTTGACATCCGGCTCCACTTTACCTCCAGTTACCATCCAGAGGGTAATGGACAGATAGAACGGATGAACCAGACACTGGAACAGTATCTCCAGATCTACTGCAACTACCAGCAGGACAACTGGTCTGTGTTACAGTTCTTTTTCTTCACTGTCACTTGTTCCTTATACTAGTAGAACACCCCGGCATGTTTCCAATGTCCTCCTACCAGGTAGAGGGCATTTTCTTCCTTCGTCCTTCTTTGCTACCATGTTCCCTCCCATCTCCCTCAGTTCCATGGCAAGTCCCCTTTGATCACATTCTATCTTGTTCTACATTCTTCTTTGATGTTCCTTATCCTTAGTCATTGTTCTCTTTGTTTCTCCTATATTCCATGAAGTTCTATCTGCTTAGTCAGACCATCTATCGCTCAGTATTTAAGGCGACTAACATTCCCATGTAAACCTCACGTTTCATCTACGCAATACTACGTATTCATTCGTCACTCCTCTGTTTGGACTGTCTATCTCAGAAGACCCTCAGTCACTTAGCCCTAGTCTTAAGGGAAACCCTTGCCCACCACCCACGTAATTAAGATGGTGCCTCTATGTGAGTGCCCCACATCGGTAGTAGCCCTCAGTCCTCGACTGCATGCATAACAAAAGACAAAACGTAATATCTCTCTCTCCTATTGCGGAGCAGGAGACACCCCACCTTCACCACATCGTTTACCACACCAAGAACCCCCTCTCCCATCCCCACTGACGACGAAGCCCCTGCTATCACTGTTACCCAACAGTCATCAAGTCTATGGGTCAACTCCTATGCAATACAATCACCTGTACCTCTTTGCCGGCATATAGCGATCACCCCAGCTAGAACCACCATCCCTGTTGCCTCCCAAACCTCGTCAGTCCCCATGGCAACAACCTTGTCGAAGCCCACTGAACTCAAGGCCACACTTCCCCCTCCATTCAAGGGAAATGTCACATTCACAAACCAATGGCAATTAGCCATGGAAATCCATTTCCAGGTAAACTCTGAAATATACAACACTGACGACAAGAAGGTAGCAGCCTTCTTGGGATACATGGAAGGCCTCCAACCCGGTGCCTTCGCTGAAGCCTGGTACTGCAAGATACTGGACCCTCAATGTCTATCTGCTGATCGAACCATTGCAAAGGTAATGGATGACTTTTCCAAGACCTTCTACCTCTACAATCAACAAACCACAGCATACTCCAAACTCAGTCAACTACACCAGGCCATCAAGATTCACAAGGACCAAAGTAAGCCCAACGGATTCCAACCCTTCGTCACTGAATTCGAAAATCTCATGGCCATAGCTGGAGTCACAGATGAGAAGGTTCTCATCAATAAGTTTCTGCAAGGACTCGATGATCACTTAGTCACCAATCTTCTTTCCATGCCCACCGTCCCCACCACCATCTTTGAAATGATCTCGTGAGCCAAAGCCTTCCATACTCACAAGGCAACTCAGCTTGGACTCCTTGATCATGAGAAACCTTACATAGCCAAACCACTGAATCATGACACCACATCACAACCTCCACTACCAGGGACCCCAACGCCATGGACGTCGATGCTGTAATGCTAAAGAAACTCACTTTGAAAGAACAAGTGGAGTGCTTAGCCAAGGGACTTTGTTTTAGATGCCGAAGAATAGGACATAGTGCCAAAGATTGCAGAGGCACAACACCTCGATCCCAGACCAAGATCCAAGCCATTACCACCTCCTCGAAAACCCCCCCAACTCCAACTACAGATCTCCAACAATACATGTCCTCCCTTGAAGCAAAGGGAAACTCCCAGACAGCCATTCTCGATGTACTAAAGACCTGCTTCGAAGGGTTCAAGAAAGCTCCCGAGGAAAGATCAAAGGAATTGCCACAAAGGGATTTTTAGTATAGAGAGCTGCCTCAATGTCACCTCTCCCCGTAGATACCATTCTGTTAGGACTAAGAAATGCTAGAACTCTTCAGTTTCCCATCACCATTAGACATCAGAACAAAACCATCGAAACCACTACCCTAATTGATAGTGGGGCCACAGGAAATTTCATCGACCAATCTCTCATGCATCACTTTTGCCCCCTGCTACACCACCTCCCCCAACCCATCATCACTATCAATGCAGATGGAACTACCAACCAAAAAGGAACCATCAAATGGCAAACCAAGTTACACCTAGAGTTTGAGAACCACACCCTGGTCAAAAAACTCTATGTGACCAACCTAGGACAACCCCGCATTATCTTAGGAACTCCCTGGCTCACCAAACACAACCCCCACATTGACTGGACCCAGTGCACTCTATCTCTCTCCGATAACTTAGCATTGCAACTCATCCACACCACTTCTGATCACTTAATAGACTGGTTCCTTGAAGACCAGAAGACAGAGAATCACCCTGCATATGCACCCCTTGAGATAAACAAACTGACTATCTCCACAGAACTCGCTCAAAAGGAGGACCCTTCACAGATTACTCTATCCCCATGGTATAAAGATTTCCAGGATGTGTTTGAAGAAAAGACCCATGACCGTCTCCCCCCTCACTGACCCTTCAACCATGCTATCGAACTACATGAGGATTTTGTCCCAAAGGTTGCCAAGGTCTATCCCCTTAACCCCACCGAAAAGGAAACACTTCGAGAATTCATAGCCGAACACCTCAGAACTGGTCACATAGTCCCATCTACCTCCCCACAGGCATCTCCCTTCTTCTTCGTCCCAAAGAAAGACAGCACCCTCAGACCCTGTCAGGATTACCGGTACCTGAATTCTTTTACCATTCGCAACACCTACCCTTTCCCTCTAGTCAATACTCTCGTGGAAAACATGCAATGCTCTACCGTCTTCACCAAGTTCGACATCCACTAGAGATATAACAACATTCGTCTATGACCTAAAGATCAATGGAAAGCCGCCTTCATCACTCCCCTCAGTCTCTTTGAACCTACTGTCATGTTCTTTGGATTTTGCAATGCTCCTTCCACTTTCCAAGCATTCATGAATCATTCCTTCACAAACATGATCGCGAAAGGCTGGCTAGAAATCTACATGGACGACTGCAGCATTCATTCTATGGACATCCCTACCCACCATGCTCATACCCTCAGGGCTCTCCAACAGTTCCGAGAACTAGATCTCTCACTCAAACTGCCAAAATGCGCGTTCGATACTCCTTGGATTGAATTCCTGGGACTGATCATCGGCCAAGGAACAGCACAGATGGACCCCACTAAACTTCAAGCCATCCATGACTGGAAAGCCCCCCACTCAGTAAAAGGCATATGATTGTTCATTGGATTCTGTAACTTCTATCGAAAATTCATTCCTAACTTCTCTGACCTCGTAGCTCCACTAACAACACTCACCACTAAGAATACCTCCTGGTCCTGGCTCCCCACCCACCAACATGCCTTTGACACCCTTAAGCTCAAGTTTATCAATGCCCCCGTACTCCAACTCCCCAACCTCTCCCAACCCTTCATGCTGATGACCGATACATTGCTTGTCGCAATGGAAGCAGTCCTTCAACAAACTGACACCAATGGCGACCTTCACCCATGCACCTACTTCTCAAAAATCCTACTCCCCGCCCAACGAAACTACAATATCTATGATCGCGAACTCCTCGCTATCATCCTCACTCTAGAAGAATGGAAACACCTCCTCCAGAGCATCCCACACTCTATTACCATTGTCACTGACCACAAAAACCTAGCCTTCATCAAGGACCCTTGTAAACTTTCCAGACGACAAGCATGCTGAAGCCTTTTCTTATAAGATTTTGATCTCCTCTGGAAGATCACCCCAGGTACCTAGATGGCCCCTGCAGATGCCCTCTTCTGATGTCATGACATTGATACCTCCACTGACAACTTAGACTCCTCCATCCTCCCGGACCCACATATCATTAATGCCCTTGACCTCGCCCTTGCCGAAAAGATCCACTTTTCCTCAGCCTTCGACCCCCTCATACTCAAGGCCATCTCCTCCCTTTCTACTAACACCCCTCTCTTCCCTTGCTCCTCCCTTTCAGACTAGCACTTCGACTCAGGCCACCTTTTCTTTAAATACCACCTCTATATCCCGCCTGACGCCTGCCATTCCCTCATTTCCGCCCTTCACTACTCCCTCACAGAGGGATACATGGGCTACTTCCACACCAAATCAGCATTAGAACGTGACTATTGGTGGCCAGGCCTTGCTACCTTTGTCTGTAATTACATCCATGGTTGTGCCATGTGTCAACAGTCCAAACCCAATACTCACCCCACAGTCCCCCCTTTTCACCCCCTCTCCTCCTTAGCCACTCACCCCTTTCAACAGATCTCCATTGACCTCATCTCTGGGCTCCCCCCCTTCAACGGCCTTGACTCTATTTTGGTCGTGGTTGACCATGGCCTTACAAAGGGGGTAATTTTCATCCCTTGCTTCAAATCCGTCTCTGTAGCAGACACAGTGGAATTATTTTTACAACACGTCTTCCCCAGATACGGTCTCCATGACACCTGCATTTCAGATTGTGGACCCCAATTTGCCTCCACCTTCTCAAAGGAACTAGCTCAACTTCTCCAATATGATTTCTGCCTCTTATCCGCCTATCACCCCCAAATGGATAGAGAAACGGAAAGGGTCAACCAAGAACTTGAGATATACCTACAAATATTCTGCACTGACAACCCCACTGAATGGCGAAGATTACTACCATTCGCCAAATTTCACCACAACTCCACTACTCACTCCATCACCCTCTCCTTCCTCTACTCACTGATTTTAGATTATGAACCCAGGGCCTATCCTCCCCTACACCCAAATACTCACCTACCAGCTCTCAACATTTGCCTATCTCAACTGGAAGAAGCCCAAAAGGAAGCCCTTGTGGCCCATCAATCCGCACAACTGATTATAAAACAGTGAATCACATCGCATTTCAAACCCTGGACCATCGGTGATCAAATGTGGCTAGAGGCCAAACATTTACGCCTCAAGTCTGCCTCACCCAAATTAAACCCCAAAAGGTATGGGCCATTCTCCATCACAGCTATCATTAGCCCCATCGCATGCAAACTACGCCTTCCACCCACCTGGAAGATCCACGATGTGTTCCATGCATCTCTACTAACCCCCTACAGAGAGACCACCACTCATGGGCCCAATTTCCCCAAACCCCCACCAACACAACTAGAGAACCACGAAGAATACGAAGTGGAAAGAATAATTGCCCACCAGGGGTCCGCCTCCTGACGGCAGTACCTGACCATGTGGAAGGGGTATCCATCTTCTGAAAATACCTGGGAACCAGAAACTAATCTTAGACATGCCAAGCGGATACTATCCGCTTATAAATGAGGAGCACATCTCTAAGTTCCCTAGTTACCATGCTCCCGTTTCTGATCACCACTCTTGTATATGCCATAACCATCTGTATCATCGCGACCCTCCTTTATCTTACTCTCAGACTTAAAGCGAAAACTCTCCCCACTCCCCCATCACCAATTGTCTCTCCTATCTCATTTCGCTGTCCCACTGCCACCCATATTGAAGACAATGTCCAACCCCACATCCAACCCATCTACCCAACCCTCATCTCCCATGTCAACCTGTGTTAACTACTTCCCCACCTCCCGTATGTTTCATGCCATGTCTCGACCCATTGACGCTTCTACCCTTCCTGTCGAACACTGTCACCTTCTTTTAGCCCACACTTTATTATCTCCAGATATCTTACACTCTATCGAACTTGCCATGGAATGAGAAGGGGAATTACTTTGCCCCAACATTATTGCTTACTACCTTCAAACCCGCCTTGCAACAGTTGCCCTAACCACTGCAACACCGGGAAACCAACCCATTGAGCTTTCTATCGTACTTTCACCTTTACATTCCACATTAACTTGCCTATTGGACATTCTACATGACTAGGGATTCTCACACTTTATCTGTACCCTGGATTGTTCCATCCTGACCCTATATTTCAGACCTCTCTTCCGCACCATGCATGAGCTCCAATAGCTCGAGTACCTCAAATGCACCCAACCCCCATCCCCTGTCATCCCAGTCCCAATTCCCCCTCTTCATCCCCCTAGCCCAGAACCAATCCACATTGACATCATGCCTGTGCCAGTCTAATATCTCATCAAATCTCCCAACACCCCCTATAAAGGGCTATCCGGACACCCCATTATCCTCGCCTCCCCCACTCATGTCCTTCTGCTTATGCCTCCCCATACCAACCCCTTCGCTGCCCCCGATACCATATGTTTTCAGTGTCACAATAGAGGTCATCTGCACATTCACTGTCTGCAATATTGCTGCGCCTCTTGCCACGACTATGCACCAGGACATTATCGCACTCAATGCCTATCCCTCCAATGCGACTTCTGTTCTATGTGGGGACATTCAGCACATTACTGTCACCGACGCCGTTGTGGAAATTGTGATGAGTATGGACATCTCACGGATGATTGTCTCTGTGTACTTCCTTCCCCAGGAACTCCCCCTCTTGACGAGGCCTGATGTGATTCTAAAGGTACTTGAGTCAGGGACTCGAGTGTATGAAGGGGGTAATGTTACAGTTCTTTTTCTTCACCGTCACTTGTTTTTTATACTAGTAGAACATCCCGGCATGTTTCCAATGTCCTCCTACCAGGTAGAGGGTGTTTTCTTACTTCTCTCTCCTTCGACCTTCTTTGCTACCATGTTCCCTCCCACCTCCCTCAGTTCCATGGCAAGTCCCCTTTGATCACATTCTATCTTGTTCTATGTTCTTCTTTGATATTCCTTATCCTTAGTCATCATTCTCTTTGTTTCTCCCATATTCCATGAAGTTCTATCCACTTAGTCAGACCACCTATCGCTTAGTATTTAAGGCGACTAACACCCCCATGTAAACCTCATGTTTCATCTATGCAATACTACGTATTCATTCGTTACTCCTCTGTCTGGACTGTCTGTCTCAGAAGACCCTTAGTCATTTAGCCCTAGTCTTAAGAGAAACCCTTGCCTACCACCCACGTAATTAAGACAGTGCCTCTACGTGAGTGCCCCACATATCAGTAGTAGCCCTCAGTCCTCGACCGCATGCGTAACAGTCTGAACTCCTGCCCCTCGCAGAGTTTTCATACAACAATGCTCCCAATGCTATAACTGGTGTCTCACCATTCTTTGCCAATAAAGGGTATCATCCCAATATTTCTGTCCACCCTGAATGTGACCTTACCTCTGCCTGAGCCCGAGAATACTCCGTTGACCTTGATTCCCTCCACAACCTCCTTCAAGAAGAGATAGCCCTTGCTCAGCAGCATTATCAAGGACCTGTAGATGCTAAACAAACTCTGGTGCTGGACTTCAAAGTCAGTGACCAGGTCTTTGTCAAAGCAAAGTATTTCTACTTCACCCAACCCTCTAAGAAACTCTCTGAAAAGAACTTGGGTCCTTACGAAATCATTGCTCAAGCAGGCTCCCTCTTATTCTCCCTCCAGCTCCCAGAGAACATGAAGTCCATGCATCTAATCTTCCATGTCTCTTAGTTAGAGCTCTCTGTTTTAAATATCATTCCAAATTGCACACAGTCACCTCCATCTCCAGTCAAGGTTGACAGCAAACTAGAATATGAAATCACAAAGATTCTTGATTCAAAGGTAGATCGAAGAAAATGGAATTGCAAACTCCCATACCTTGTCCGGTGGTCTGGATATGAAGGGACTGATGAGGAAACTTCATGGTTGCTAGCAACAGAATTAGGTCATGCTTTAGAACTTATATTGGACTTTCATCTCCAATACCTGGAAAGACCTGGACCTCATCTCACTTGATTCCTTCGTCCTCATCCTCATGCTCTGCTATCATCGCTTCTGCTCCCTCCTGCTTCCAACCTCCACCTCTCTGGTTCCCTCATCCAACTCCAACTCCAACTTCTCCAACCCGTACTTGTTTTCATCATTCAGATAGATCTCTGTCGTCTTGTTATCTACGCTCTGTTCTTCTTTTTATTTTTAGTCCCACAAATCAACAGTATCACATGACCCTCAATGGCCTTCAAGGGTTCAGGCCTAAGAGGGGGATACTGTCATATCTTGGAACTCCAGAGTCCAACTCTGAACATTCCAGATCTACTCCGACATAACTCTGGACCGTTTTATGTTTCCTTTGTAGTTAATACACTCAGACCCATACATTATTAACTTACCATGACTTCATTGATTACTCATTTCCTTATATTCCATTTCTCACTTAGATACCAGTGCTTGCCTAGGAGCACAGCTCTGAGGCTGCACTCTGGAATCATTTTCCCTCTGACCCCTCTGGTACATACTTTCTTCCAATTCTGGACTTAGTCATCTGATTCCCCTCCGTATGTAAACTCCATACTTTGTACCATATCTCCTCAGTTTGAATATCGAGATAACTACCCCTCCAGAACTTGAGGTTCTCCCAATCAAACTCCTTAAGTCATTGCACAACTTAAGCTCCAATATATCTCTGACCTCCGACCCTCTGACTGTAGATCCAGGACACAGATCTCTTGCAAGGGCGCACCACATAAGGTGAAGCTGAAGTCCCACTCCTCTGACCAAACTCCAAAGTTCCGCAGTTATACTTGGAGTTCTCTCTGTTCATCTGGCTTAAAGTTTAACAGATGCTCTCTCTTCTCCCTATGATCCTTAAATCTCTGACCCTTAGATCTCCAGATCCCAGACCTCCAACCTCCAACCCTCCACCTGAAATCCCAGGGCACAATTCCATTGCAAGGGCACATCACATAAGGTAAAGCCAATGTCCCATTCATTTTAACTCCAGAGTTATAGAGTTGCATAGGACTTCATCAGTTAAGTCTTAACAGCCCCATAGCATACAAACTCCACCTTCCTTCTACACGGAGGATTCACAATGTATTCCATACATCTTTACTTACTTCTTATAGAGAAACCTTGATTTATGGTCCCAACTACCTCAAGTCACCTCCAGACCTAATCAAAAATGAAAAAGAATATAGGGTAGAAAGGATAGTCACTTATCAAGGTACTGCCACATGATGGCAGTATCTAACTGCATGGAAAGGTTACCCCTTGTCCAAAAATACTTGGAAACCTGTTATATCCCAGGCTTCAAAAGCCAACTCCAGATCTTTTGAATGAACATGGGTATAACTCTAGACTATATCCTGTTCTCCACTCTGTTCATTTCTTCCAGACTTACATTAGTAAATTCCTCTGACTTCTGTCTTCCATTTGCCTCTATTCCCATTCTTCTAGACTACTTATGCTTCATCCTTCAGTATTAGAACTACTCCAATGTTATTGCTCACTCAAAGCATGATCCTAAGGCTCTGACTCAGTAAAGCCAACACTTGACACTTCCAGTACTTACTTCACTCCGACTCTGGAGTTAGTCATCTAGCTCTCACCCCATATATAAAACACTATAGTTTACTGCCTATAGACCTCAGTTTGAATATCAACATAGATGACCAAGTCTATCTCCCTCTTGTTCTCCTATAACCTTCGTTGAGGGCTTAATACCCTCTTTCCTCTCTCTGACCCTCAAACCTCTGACCCTCAGATCTCCGGATCCCAGATCTTCAATCTCCAACCCTCTATCCAAAATTCTGGGACACAATTCCATTGCAAGCACACACCACATAAGATGAAGCCAATGCCCCGTTTACCTCAACTCTGGAGTTCTGGAGTTTCAAAGGACTTAGTCAATCTAGTCTTAACAGTATATTCAAACTTATGCTTGCATCGAAATTCCCAACCATGTCAATCCACATGACATAGTCACATGCAAGGGCAATAGACAACCCTCTCAATGCCTTAAGCAACAACCATTGTGCCTCTAACCTCATCGAACAATTTCTCAGCTTCTCTACTCATTAGCATACTCCATCTGCATCTCAAGTGCACTGGCCTTTGCAATTCCCTTCACCTGGAGCACACATTGAAGAGCTCATAGACATCAGCAATTCTGTCAACTCCTCTAGTTTTCACACTCCTAGCATCCATGTCAATCCAATAGATCCAGATGGACCTGGAGATGATCCCCCTAGTAACTCTGACCTTCTAGCAAATGACCTTGACTCCAATTCATCTGATGAAGAAGAACACATCCCATGAGACATGCTTGTTAACCTAGCAAGCGCTATCCAGGTCCTCACCCACTTTTCAAGAAAGAAATCCTCTAAATCCTCACAATGGACAAAAGTCTAGGAACTGGACCAGTTTGATGAAACAGATCTCTGCAAACTCCAGGTTTTACTAGTCCAATGCAAATTAAATTTCCAAAACTATCCAAAAGCCTTCATTTCCAATCACACCAAGGTCACATTCACCCAATTGTACCTAAAGGAAATAGTGCTGGAATGGTTCAAGCTGAATCTCCTCCAGATGGAAAACCCTGCACTCTATCCCTTTTGGATGGACAATTTCAAGGAGTTTGTCCTGGAATTGCAGACCAACTTCAGATCACATGACTCCATTAGAGATATAGAGTACCAACTAGACCACTTGATGATGAAGGATGGTCAAAGGATTAATAGATATATGGTGGAATTTAACAGGATAGCTTTGCAAGTCTAGGGCTATGGAGAAGGTGCTCTCTGACACCATTTCTACAATGGCCTTTTGGACTACATCAAAGACAAAATCTTGCAAGTTAGCAAACCCCCCATGCTCTCCAAACTCCACCAACTCACCTATGCCATTGATGCACACTATTGGAAGCACAAGTCCAAGGTTAACTGCCAGGTGAAGCCTTCTCATAACACCTCCAAGACATTCAACAAAACCCATACCTCGTTCACTGGCTTCTCTGGCACCTCCAAGAATTCCCAAGGGAAGTCCACTAGCACTTCCAACAACTCTGGAGCCTCCACTTCTCCTAAACTGAACTTGTCGTTCAAGCTTGGGGAGGACAGTAGGCTCATTGCAGCTAAATGAAAGCACTGCTTCAACAGCAATCTCTACATGTTTTGCAGCCAAGCAGGGCACAAGGCTAAGGAATGCTTGAAGTCTTCCTCCTGCTCAACCAAAGGCCATACTACCACAACCAAAACTCTAGAAACCAAACCAGAGGCCTCTGCCAAGGCAAAAAAATAGTCTGTGACCTCTATGACTCCATATGGACTGGAGGTTGTGTTGTCTCTTCCCATGCACCCAAGGAAATTCAACTCAACATGTCTGCTCTCTCAAATCCAAAATCACTTCTACCCTCCATCTCCCTAGTCTCCCAGAACATCCCTCCTTTCCCTGCATTAATAGACTCTAGCTTCTCTGATTTCTTTATAGATTCAACATTTGTGAAGAAGAATATACTTTCAGCCTACTCCATCCCTTCACTATCCCTCTGTTTGTTTGATGACACCTTGAATTCCTCCGTGACTCAAGCCATTGATCTCTTCATCTGTTTTTTAACCAGTGATATTACTCTGATGACATTTTATGTCACTCCGCTAGATGGTTCTTGTTCTATTGTTCTAGGACACAACTGGCTTACCCACTACAATCCATTGATTGATTGGGTTACAAGCAGTATCTCATTCTGAGCATCCAAGCATCCCATGCTAGTAAACCCAAGCTCAACTTCACAGCCCTCAAAACTCATTTCTTTGGCTGACTCCAATCCCAATTCACCACATACCTATGACCACAAGGCACCATCTATTGCACTCATTAGTACACCTGCCTTCACACTCACCTATCATCTTGAGGGCTCAGTGCAGTTCACTCTATCACTTTACCCTCAGGAAAGCAATCTCTGCTCTATTTCCGCCAACTCTGAACTAGTCAATCTCTCTGGAGTTCCTTTGGAGTATCACAATTTCGCAGATGTATTCAGCAAGGGCAAGGCATCCAAGCTTGCCCCATACCACAAATTCAATCTAAAGATTGAATTGGAAGAAGAAGCATCTCTGCCAATAGGTACTATCTATTCCCTCTTCACATCTAAACTTGAGTCCCTTCAAGTGTTTCTTGATGAACACCTCTCCATGGGATTCATCTGCCTGTCCAACTCCACTCATGCTGCTCCAGTACTCTTTATCTGCAAGAAGAACAGTTTGCTCTACCTTTGTGTAGATTTCCACAGACTTAACAAGATCATGAAAAAGGACTGCTATCCACTTCCCTACATCTCCAACCTTCTAGACACTCCAAGCCATGCTTGAATTTACACCAAGCTCAATCTCCAGCATGCATACCACCTAGTCTGCATCACTACCGAAGATGAGTAAAAGACATCCTTTCAGACATGCTATGGATCATTCAAATGGCTTGTCATGCCATTTGGTCTCACCAATTCTCCTATGGCTTTCCAGCAGTTTGTCAACTCCATTTTTGCAGATTTCCTTGACATCTCTGTCATCATCTATTTGGATGATATTCTCATCTTCTCCAAAGACTATGCAAAGCATGAAGAGCATGTCCGAGAAATACTCCAGTATCTCTGAAAACATGAACTTTATGCCAAACCTGAGAAATGCAAATTCCACATAGACTCCACTGAATATCTTGGATATCAACTCTCTCTAACTGGACTTTCCATGTCTCCAGAAAAGGTGAAGGCCATTGTTGATTGGCCCAAACCCCAGAAAGTCTGAGATATATAGTCTTTCCTTGGATTCACTAATTTCTACCAGAGATTCATTGTCAACTACTCTGGGCTTGTCATTCCACTCACCCACCTCACCCAAAAGGGTACTCCATGGAATTTCAATGACACCTGTCACTCTGCTTTTTAGCACCTCAAGGACACTTTCATCTCTACCCTGATCCTATTCTATTGGATCCCCAATTTCCCTTTGATTATTGAGACAGACATCTCCAACTATGCTATTACTGGCATTCTCTCCATCTGATGTCTGGATGATGAAATCTGCCCTATAGCTTTCTATTCCCATACCCTTTTTGCTCCAGAACTCAACTATGATACCCATGATAAGGAATTGCTGGCCATCCATGAGTCCTTCCAGACTTGGTGGCACTACCTTGAAGGCTCTAGAACTCTGATTGACATAGTCATGGATTACAAGAACTTGGAATACTTTGCAACCACCAAACTCCTGACCCAGCGACAAGCCCGGTGGTTAGAGTTCCTCTTACAGTTCAACATGGTCATCTGCTTCTACCCTGGATGCCTGGGCACAAAACCTGACTCCCTTACTAGACACTGGGACATCTATCTCAAAAAGGGGGATAGGGACTATGCACTCATAAACTCCTAGAATTTTCATCCCATATTTATTTGAGAATAGCTCGTGTCATCCCTCAGGGCAATGATTTTAGCAACACTGGTCCTCCAGGCCAGTACACTGTTTGACATTGAGTCCCTTCATAGAAACATCCTGTTCATACTCCCCTCCAATCTTTTAGCATCTGCCCACATGTCCAACTTCAAATCCCCTGACTCCCACTAGACCATAGACTTCAAAGGCTTTCTCTATCTAGACAATCGCATCTATGTCCCAGACACAGATAACCTCCATCTCCAAGTCCTCCAGTACAAACATGACCATTTACTCTTCAAACACTTCAAATAAAACTAGACCTTAGAACTCATCCATCACAAATACACCTGGCCAGGCATCCAGACCTTTATCAAAGACTATGTTTCCTCCTATACAGCCTATTCCCATGCTAAGGTCCCCAAACATAAGCCCTATAGACTCCTGAAACAACTCTCTATTCTAGAGAAGCCATGGAATTTGATCTCCATGGATTTCATTGAACAACTCCCTCTGTCCTCCAGACATACCACCATCCTTGTAGTCATGGACAGATTGTCCAAACAGTGCATCTTCATTCTGACCAACAACAAGGTGACATCTCCAGAGTTAGTAAAACTCTTTCTTCTTCGTGTATTCTTCAAACATAGAGTTCCCATGCACATCACCTTCGATTGAGGCTCAGAGTTTATCTTTTCCTTCTCCATCCTCTGCCATCATCCAATGCCAACTCCATCACCCTGCTATTCCAATGTTATCATCCTTGTCCTCCTTGTCTTCCTCCTTCATGCCTTCATCCACTGCCTCTGCTCCATTTTCTTTAACTCTATCAATCAACAGTATCATATAAACCTCAAGGGCCTTCAAGGGTTCAGGCCTAAGAGGGGGATACTGTCATATCCTAGGCTTCAAAAGCAAACTCCAAATCTTCCAGATGAATACCAGTATAACTCCAGACTATTTTCTATCTTTTGCTCTATTCATTTCTTCTAGACTTACATTAGTAAATTCCTCTGACTTCCATCTTCCATTTGCCTCCATTCTTATTCTTCTAGACTACTCATAGTTCCTTATGCTTCATCCTTCGGTATTAGAACTACTTCAATGTCATTGCTTACTCAAAGCATGATCCTAAGGCTCCAACTTAGTAAAGTCAACACTTGACACTTCCGGTACTTACTTTACTCTGACTCTGGAGTTAGTCATCTAGCTCTCATCCCATATATAAAACACTGTAGTTTACTACCTATAGATCTCAGTTTGAATATCAACATAGATAACTGAGTCTATCTCTCTCTCATTCTCCTATGAGCTTCATTGAGGGCTTGACACTCTCTCTCCTCCCTCTAACCCTTAGATCTCTGACCCTCAGACCTCTGGACCCCAGACCTCCAATCTCTGACCCTCCACCTGAAATCCCAGGGCACGATTCCATTGCAAGGGTACATCACATAAGATAAAGCCAATGCCCCATTTGTCTCAACTCCAGAGTTCCAGAGTTGCACAGAACTTAGTCAGTCTAGTCTTAACAAAACTAAAGACTAATCTTAACCATGCCAAGTGGATTCTACCCACTTATAAATGAGCCTACTATCTTTAGATCTGCTGGTTGTCATGCTTTCCTTTCTAATTGCTACCCTCATATACTCTCTCACCATTAGTATCATCTTTGCCCTATTATATCTTGCTCTCCATCTCAAAGCCCAAAAACTTCCTCAACCTCCCTCTCTATCCCCATCAACTCTCTCTTTTTGCTGCCAATCTGCAACTCATATCGAAGACCATGTTCCAACCACCCTTCAACCCCTCTACCTAACCCTTGTCCCCAAACTCAACCCAGGTAAACTACTCCCCAACATCTTATATGTTTCATGCCACTACCCATTCTATTAATTCTTCCTTTCTATCTATTGAATATAGACATCTATTACTTAGCCATGTCCTTCTCTCCCCTAACCTATTGCACATCATAGAACATGCCATGGAGTGTGAGGGGAACATCTTATATCCTGATTTAATCTCCTGTTACCTTTAATCCCATCTTGTAGCTATTGCTTTGACTACCAGCTGCCCTGGAGATCAACCTATTAATCTCACTATTATTCTTTCACCAATTCACACTATGATGACTAAACTTTTGGATATTCTTCATGATTAGAGTTTTGATCTTTACATTCAAAACATGAAATCTAACCTTCTCCTCCCCTATTTCAAACCCTTGTTCTGAACTTTTCATAAACTCCAACAATTGGAGTACCTCAAACACACTCAACCCTAAACTTCTCCAGTTGACTTCCCTGTTACACTTCCTATCCTATCCCCACCAGCCCCTGTTGTCCCTAATCCTACCATCAACATCTGCATCCCACAGAATCCCCTATACATTCTCTCACACAATGCCTCACATGATGGACCAGAAGAACATCCCCTTATTCTTACATTTCCTACCCAAGTTCTTCCATTACACCCAATACAAACCATTCCCATCACTATCCCAGATACTATTTGCTTTCAATGTTATGCTAAGAGTCATCTCCACATCCATTTCCCCTAGTACCAATGTGCCATATTGTTAGGACTGAACGGATGGACTCCTGTACAACTCCGGAACTCCGGAGTTGGGGCGAACGGGGCATTGGCTTCACCTTATGTGGTGTGCCCTTGCACCGGAATCGTGCCCCGGTATTTCGAACAAAGGGTTAGAGGTCCGAGGTCCGAGGTCCGGAGGTCTGAGGTCCGGAGGTCTGAGGGTTGGAGGTCTGAGGGTCGGAGGTCTAAGGGTCGGAGGTCTGAGGGTCGGAGGTCTGAGGGTCGGAGGTCTGAGGGTCGGAGGTCTGAGGGTCGGAGGTCTGAGGGTCGGAGGTTTGAG